>CAUYPK010053031.1:0-36185 GCA_963574355.1 Loris lydekkerianus | reverse complement strand
GGATGGAGTGCAGGATGGAGTGTAGGATGGATTGCAGGGATGGAGTGCAGGGATGGAGTGCAGGATGGAGTGCAGGATGGAGTGTATGATGGAGTGTAGGATGGAGTGCAGGATGGAGTGCAGGGATGGAGTGTATGATGGAGTGCAGGATGGAGTGCAGGATGGAGTGCAGGATGGAGTGTAGGATGGAGTGCAGGGATGGAGTGTAGGATGGAGTGCAGGGATGGAGTGCAGGGATGGAGTGCAGGATGGAGTGTAGGATGGAGTGCAGGATGGAGTGCAGGATGGAGTGTAGGATGGAGTGCAGGATGGAGTGCAGGATGGAGTGTAGGATGGAGTGCAGGGATGGAGTGCAGGATCTAGTGCAGGGATGGAGTGCAGGATGGAGTGTAGAATGGAGTGCAGGGATGGAGGGCAGGGATGGAGTGCAGGATAGTGTGCACAGGTGGTTTCCTGGAATAGGCGAGAACCCCTGCCCTAGTGCTGGCTCACCTGGGTTGGGTATATGGAGATTGCACTGTGGTATGAATGTCAGGAGGATGTGTTTCCTGGAGGAGAAACAGGTTTGAAATGCACATAGGCAGTTGTTAATCTGTGGCAAATTATACCCAACATTTCACCACATAAAAACTTGACCGAGGTTGTCATGGTTTATTTTTAATTTTTGTGTCCAGGTGACTGGGCTCACAGCACCATGGGCCCATGCTCATGGAATTTGTTGGTCTTACCACATCCGTCCTTTCCTGAAGGAGCTGGCCTGACACCACAGTGGAATGGCCATGTAGAGACATGGTTACAGCACCAGCCCAGTGATCACACCTTACAGAGCTGGGGCAAGGATCTCCAGAAGGCGCTATGTGTTCTGAATCAGTGTCCAATACATGGTCCTGTTTCTCCCACAGCCAGCTTAGATTCCTGAGTCCAGGGATCAAAGGGTGGAAACAGGAATTGTACCAGTCACCATCATCGCTCTGACTTGCTTCCTGTTCCTGACTTTGTGCTCTGCTGGCTGAGAGGTCTCAGCTCCACGGGGAGGAAAGCTGCCACCAGGAGACACAGCAATGATTTCATCTAACTGGAAGTGAAACCCCAGCCACGTTGGCTCCTCCTGCCTCAGAGTGGGCAGGCTGATAACAGAGAAGGAAGAACTTGCCACTGGTTAGAAACCCTGCAGGACCAGGCCAGAAAACTTAAAGCCCCAAGGGGCCAAAAAGTAAAGCAAGTAAGTGAAGGTGTTTGCAATGTTAAGCTGACAGGCATAGTCATTACTGACACAAATTAATTTATGCTTTGCTCTAAAAAATATACAGCTTCCTTGGTCTAGCTTTCATTTTCCTGGGCACTATATATAAGAACTACTTCTTTCTTTCTTTCTTTTATTTATTTATTTTTTTAGATAGGTCTTGCTCTGTCACCCAGGCTGGAGTGCAGTGGCATCATCATCACTCACTATAACCTTAAACTCCTGGGCTTAAGTGAACCTCCTTCCTCAGCCTCCCGAGTAGCTGGGACTACAGGTGTGCACCACCATGCCTGGCTAATTTTTCTATTTTCTTTAGAGACAAGATCTTGCTCTTATTCAGGCTGGCCATGAAAAAGAACTATTTCTTGACCTTAAGAGATGTGACTGTGTAAACGCAATGACCCTGGACTATGTATTCTTGGCTTAAGCACTGGAGACTGGGGTGAATTGAAGAATTACTCATCTCCAGCCGCCCATGGTGCCAGGTGGAAATGGGCCCAGTAATATGAGATCTGATATCCCAAGGGAAGCCAAAAAGCCAGATTTCCATGCACACTCCTGATTTTTAAATGCTGTCGATGCCCTTATTTATTTACTTTAAAGAATCTATGAAGCGTATAAGACATATCAGTGCGTCAGGCATAGAACCATGTGGGGTCTGGAATTAACACTGTGAGAATAAACAGTGAAACTGGAATAATAGCGAGGATGGTGAACATGTGTTTGATGTAAGGTGAGTGCTGTGCAGTAACTCACGTAGGCTTCACCACAACCCTATAAAAATTAGAGATTATCATTTGCTTTTTTAACAGGGAACACTGAGGCTCAGAGATGTCCCACATAGAAAGGAAGGGTGGAGCCAGGATTTACATCACTGGATTCCACACTCAGGAACAGGGTTATTATCTTGGGGACTGAGGATGGGGTTTAGGAGGCACATGGAATTCTGAAATTATAGGTAAATTTTTATGTGGGTACAAGAGAAATATGTTTTCCATGGAAGGAAGTCCATAGCTTTTTATTTATTAATTTTATTTTTTATTTTTTTTGAGACAGTGTCTCACTCTATTCCCCAATGTGTGGTGCTGGGGCATCATAGTTCACAGCAACCCCAAACTCATGGGCTAAAGAGCTCCTCTTGCCTCAGCCTTCTGAATAGCTGGGACTACAGGCACCTACCAAAACACCCAGCTAATTTTTCTATTTTTAGTAAAGATGAGGGCCTCATACTTGCTCAGGCTGGTCTCAAACTCCTACACTCAGGTGATCCACCCACATTGGCTTCCCAGAGTGCTAGGATTACAGGTGGGAGTCACTGAGGCTGGTCTAATTCTCTCTCTCTTTTTTTCTTTGAGACAGACCCTCACTCTGTTGTCCAGGGTAGAGTACAGTGGCATCATCATAGTTCACTATAACCTCAAACTCCTGGGCTCAACCAATCCTCCTGCCTTAGTCTCCTGGGCAGCTGGGACTATAAGTGTGTACCACTACGTCCAGCTAATTTTTCTATTTTTTGTAGAAACAAGTTTATCTGGCTTAGGCTGGTCTCTAACTCCTCAGCTCAAGCAATCCTTCCTCCTCGGCCTCCCGGAGTGCTAGGACTACAGGTGTGAACTACTGTGCCGGGGGAGAAGTCTATAACTTTCACAAATTTCTCAAAGGGATTAGAAACTACAGAAGGGTGAGGAATGACTGATTCAGGACTGTGAGTAATCTGGGGCCAGAGAAGCCAGTCCCGTGAACTAAGGGGCAGCGCTTGGAGGGTCAGGGCCTAAGGAGAAAGAACTGAAGGTGAAGGGGGAGGGCGCTCTCTTGACTGGTGCTGGTGAAGACAGACAGAGTAAGAAGCTGGGAAAATGTCTTAGGCTAAACGAGACCCAGGCATGTCTGTCTGCTGAAGAAGGCGACCAGTGAGAGCTGGAGGAATTTCTGGTCCCCATAAAACAAGGATGTTTTGGAAAAGGGCAATGCCTTGGCTCCCAGCACAAGTATCCCAAGAAAGCTGGTTGAGCTGTACCTAAGTAAGGTTTAACAGGAGTGGTAGTTCTGTCCTATTCTCTGGCTCTGCCAGGGGGAAAGCTGGAGGGATTTTTTCCACCTGCCCTCTCCCACACTGCTCTCCTGTGTGGCTCCTGCTCTCAGCCCACTCAGCTGCAGAACTGGGATCGGATGCCCTGGAGGCTCTGCACTGACAGTGTGTGTCTTTTACACAGCTGCAGTCTCCACTTCCCTCCAGGGCTGGGGATGGTAACTGCCTCTTGGCACTCTCGAAGAAAGGCAGCATCCCAAGCTCCTACATGTGATTGCTTCTTTGGCTTAATTATCACTCAGATTCATTTGATCTCAGCATTACACTAGGACCACTTCTAATAGCCAGGAATGGGGGATTATTGGTTGCTGGAACCAAAGCCTTCTGAAACACTCCCTGACGTCAGTCCTGAATGGCTGTATCCATTCAATTCATTATTTTACCCAACAGCTATTTACAGAGCCTGCCATGCTGAACACTGGCTGGAGGCTGATGAACAGACAGGTCCATTTACCTGCCCTTATGGCATTTAAAGTCCAGTAGGGGAGACAGTTTAAAATATATCAACTGTGTATGTAGATGAATTTAAAAGGACAAGATAGTGTGAGTGTGTAACATGGCATTGAAGTCATGGACATGTCTAAGGATATAGATTTTTAGGTGAGACATGAATAAAAAAATCAAATTAAGTAGAGAAAAAAGTGGACAGAGGTAGTTGGGAGGTGAGGGGCAGTTCCGGTGGAAGGAACTTCACGACATTGTGGATGGAGAGAGAATGCCTCGTGCAAGAGGGACCCTAACCATGAGTAGGGGTCACAGGGAGACGGCGTGGGCTGGGGCAGCAGCCACATCTGAGCAGAATCAGGAGGTCTAAGGACAATTTCCTGCACTTTTGCTTGCACCTCTTGAATACCATTTCTAAGGATGGCAATTTCACAATTTAGGAGTCTCTCCTCCTAAGAGTGGAGGCCAAGGGCTCACTTCCTTAGACCCCTGGCAACTAGGATGCAGGTGTTTTTCCTAAGTAGTTTTCAACCTTAATCATCTGGTCCTGCTAGAGATTCTGAGATTTTGTTGTTTGCAATTAGCAACCTGACGACACAGGATGGATGATTAAGTAAATAGAGGGGAAAATGGTGGGAAAACAGCTATGTACAAAAGTAAAAGATAGTTTGACATGTCTAGGAAAACATAATAGTTTAGGATACACATTTCCCAATTTCTGAGGAAATGTCTCCAGCCTGGGAGCAAACATGTCTTATGGTGTGCTTTTGTGTTTCTGATACGATTGGGAGCGAGTTGTCCTGCCTTGTTTAGAAGATCAGGGGCGTGAAACATAGATAAACCTGTAGGAAGGGAAATATTTAGTATGATGAACACAGTATCTTGTTTGTGAAGTTAGGGTATTACTTGTATCTTCTCAGATGCTTTAGTCACTTTCCACAGCTATGCATGGAAAAACACACTCCTAAGAATCAGATGCCCTGGGCTGGAGACCATGACCTGTTAGCTGTGTGGTCCTGGGGGCAGGAGACCACTTCACTCCTTCCATCCTGGCAGGAGACCACTTCACTCCTTCCATCCTCAGCTGTATAAAAGGGGTAATACATGGTTCTATGACACAATAACTATGAAACATTTTGTAAACTATATGGTGCTGAATAAATGTGGTAGTTGTTTCCTATCATCTTTGTGGTGCAAAATAGATGCAAAAAAAAAAAAAAAGATAAAAAATAAGATTATTTCAGTGGGTCAGTGGGTTTAGGTGGGGACTGTGGTTATGGGTTGAAAGCAGTCAAGATCAAGAAAGAAACTTCTATTAGTTAGGCGATTAAGAAGACTATGTCAGAGCTCTTGAGGTTGCAAGTGACATGAAACTTATGCTAGAGTGGCTTCACTAACAAACACAAACCACACCATTCACCCTCTGTATAATAAAAAAGCTCAATGATTCAGGCACAACTGAATTTGAAGACTCGCATAATGAAATCGCAGCCCTGCCTCTGCCCAGCTCTTGCTCCATTTTTTTTGCTGGTCATTCTCACGCAGACACATCCACTAATCGTGCCACCAGGAAGGCTGCAGCAGCCCCAGACATGGTTTCGTTTCAGACACTTTCATAAGAATCTTATCGGTCCAAACCAAATGACATACTCACATCTGATTCAATCACTGATGACTGAGGGAATGTGATGATCTATCTGGCCAATCCTGAGTCACACGTCCCCATCTGGAGCCAATCAGTACTACCTCAATCACAGGGCCTGAGAATGGGGTGGGGCCATTTACACCATAGGGACTGACAAACGAAGCAACTACCTTTGACAGTTACTGACAGAGGGCATCTACTATGCCTTGAAGAATCTGAGTGAGACCCATTAAAAGAAAAATCGTGCCTAAAACCACTGCAAAAGCCGCAGGTTCTACATCATTGTTTCTGACTGGAAGGAGCCAGGGACTCCTAGGAGTTTCTGGTTCTGAGGGTGACTTGATGGCTGTTCTGTGAATAGACCATTTATATCTAATGACTCGTCTAACTTTCTGCAGAGCTCCCACATATGTTCCTTCATTTGATCTAAATTTAACAACACTCCTCTGAGTCAGAGACATTAAGTAATTTGCTTAAAGTCACACAGCTAAGCCAGGTTTTCTGCCTCCCAGGTTATAAACAAAACAGTAGGTCCACCCATCTTGATCCTGGGGTACTTATGAGAAATGTTTTGGGAAAGTTAGAGAGGACAGAGGCAGAAGTACAGACTTGTAAATATTAAAGATTATGAAGGCAGCGGATGAATCAGACAGACTTGGTCCCTATGTGCATAAACTCAGACAACAAAGCTGGCCACTGTGGGTGCTTCCCCGTCATCGACGGGAGACAGGGCCCCTTCGGGCCTGAGCCGTGGAAGCATTCTTCAAGTGCTGACGGGAGTGAGTCTGCACCTTTATGGACCACATAATCCCCATTTTAATTATTAAGTTGCTGCATTATTAACTGATCAGCTGTGTGTGGCAGGAAGCCAAGGGTCAGAACTCCACAGCAACGATTCATTCCTGGGGGAGCCTCCAGGCCAGTGGTTCTGAACGTTCTCAAACACCTTAAGAACTTGAGTGACAGTGGCCTTCCTTCCAGAAAAATGCACAATTTGCCAGCAATTTCAGGATTCAGTTAAGAATATGGCCGCTAATGTTTCCTCCTAATGTCCTGAGGAGCTCCCCACCTCAGGCCTTGTGTTGTTCCAGTTCCCCTATATGTCTTGGTCTCTTTCTGAGTAATAACAACCTCCTGAAGGCAGCCTGGAGGAGACAAGGACAGGGAAAAGATTAGGAGGTGAGACTTAATAGCACAGACCTACATTATCTGCAGAAGAAAGGAAAATAAAGTTTTCTTTGCTTCATAAGGACCCGGCCACACAGAACTTCCCTCAGCTATTCCCCTGTGGGGAGTGTGTGCGCCTGTACATTTTCAAGCCTTTTCTTCATTCCACCTGCACTGAGACTATTTTTTTTTAAAAGCAATACACTGATGCTTAAGTTTCTTTTAGAGGGAAACTTTATATAACTACCATAAATGTAGAACCACAAATATTGTTTGAAAAGAATTAAACACTCTGAAAACAAAACAGTAGTATTAAATGCTAGCTAGCTTTGATAGCTGTCCTTCAGTCTGAACCAGAGATGTACTTTCTATTCAAGAAAAGGGGAGGTGGGGGGCGTGGGGTGGGGAGGGGAATAGCAAGGAAAAGAGATGTTAGACACAAACTTGACTTGATATTACCAGAGGGCCTGGAATGACTGCAAGAAGGCACTCACTTTCTCACTAAATGGATCACTCTTAGATCATTTTCCACCCCAGTTGGAAAATACTCTGATTTATTTAACAAATATTTATTGAGTTGCCTACAAAGTGTTCTTGGCCTTGAGGGAATGAGAATACATGGTGATTGGACCAGGGGTCCTACCTTCCTGAAGGGACTATTCTCATAGTGAAGACAACTAAACAGAAATAGAACAATCTCAAATGGTGGTTGAGTGCTGTTTTTAAAAACTAGCAAAGGGTTACAATAGTGAGTTGGAGGCACGGGGTGGACTGCACATGCTGGAGGTGAGATGGTCCTTGAGTGAGTGAAACTGTAGTTTCCAATAGAAAAGTCATGTTCAGGGATAGCTGCTCAAGGAATGGGAAAGTGGTCAGCTGCTGCAACTTAATATCCCAGGCATAATCTGAAGGACACTGCAGACATCTGCCCTTCGCCCCCAATTCAATCAGAAAGCAAAGCAGATGTTGTCTTAATAGTTTTCCAGTCCAATGGCCAAGAGAAAACAAAATATGTCATACATGTGGTTGTGTTTAAAGGCAAGATTACAATATGCGTCCAACAAACATTAGATGTTGCTGGAGCAAGGGATCCCATGGGTAAGTGCAGCGAAGGTAATCTAATTAACTGCAAATGAAGAAGCTTGTTTTTAAGTTTGGCCAAAAGAACGGTCAGAAGTACACACGGTATTTACAATGTTTTTCCTTCTTCCTTCTTTGTAAGGCCCCAACCTGCCATCCTGTTTTTAAATGTTCAAATGCTAGAGACAAAGTTTCTGTTTGCTCTTTGGGTCTGATTGCTGCAGAGGCAAAGGTTCAATGCACTTTGGAAGTTAGATTAACAAAATAAATTGGTAGCAATGCTGTTGATTGCAATTGGTCAATATCTGGCCCCCAAAATGGAGACTACACTGTCCCATGAGACGTATAACAGTCTTAGGGTTCACTGCTCTTATCTTATCCCCCATCCCTGCCTGAGGGGGCTCAGTCCCTTCACATCCCACCTACTAGCCAGCACCAGGGCTTCACTTAGAGGACCCAGCACATGGGTATAAACCTCTAAAAAAATAGTTCATGACGTCTCAGGCTTAATACTGGCTTTTTAACTGCTGGTGATTTCCAGGGCAGGGAGGGGTGGAAGGTGACAAGGGTGAAAAGCTGATTTTAGCTCTGTTTGGGGGGACCTCTTAAATCATCTTTGATGGGAACTGGAGAGACTGGGGGAGGATTATGGATCATTCCATTTAAAAGAGCTCATTCAAATATAAGGAAAAGGCAGGATGATGACAATACTACATTTACAAACCACAGGCCATTTGCCTCGCCACCCTCTGCAGCTTGAAAGCCTCAGGGTCACGATATTTTAGGCTATCTGAGGCACAGGGGTCACGAGCTCAGGACTCGGGTAGCACTGGGTTCAAATCCCACCTCTCCCATTTATTGTATTTCTCAAACTTTACTTTCCTTGGCTATGAAGTGGGTAGAAGATCTCCTGCCTCTCAGAGTTGTTCCCAGGATGGGAGACGACGCCCATGAGGATGACGAGGTCAGGCTTGCTGCCAGATTTGTGTGTGCATTCCGTGAGCCGTGGGTTCTCTCTGCCGCCCTGCACCTCCTCCGGATCCTTTCTTCCCCGGCCTTCTCTGGTTTCCTCTTGTGACTGCCTACAATCTCTGTGATGTCATCCACCCCTGATCTTTCAAATTCTTCTTTAGCTCAGACAATTTTTAGGGGCAGTGGTGGGTGAAAGCCATCAATCCAAGCTGTGGCCCAGGAGAGCACTCCACCCGGCTGACTGGAAATTCCCAAGTGTGTTCCGTGCAGCATTAACTAACGCCTGTGAGCATTCCTTGGCAGAATTAAAAAAAAAAAAAAAAAAAAAGGAATTCTGTGGTCATATCAACTTGGGAAAATCACAGAGACTCAGAGTGCACATTAGTATATTAAAGATTCCTGGGAATCCTGCAGCAAATAAACCTATTCAGCTTTGTTTATGTGAACTCTTCATCTGACCTAGTGACTTCCTGTCACCCTGGCTCTTTTCTTTGCGTGCTTCCTTTCAATCCTCTCAACTCAACCTGAATACCATTCCCCCAACTTTGCAGATGTGGAAATAGGGCTCAGTGACTTGTGCATGATAGCTCAACAAGCTGGGAAGCTCCAGAGGCAGCTGCTCTCTCCCTGAGTCCAGCAGCTCCAGAATCAGCTATTTTCTCCCTGAATCCAGCAGCTCCGGAGGCAGCTTCTCTCTTCCTGAGTCCAGCAGCTCCAGAGGCAGCTGCTCTCTGCCTGAGTCCAGTAGCTCCAGAACCAGTTGCTCTCTCTCTCTGAGCCTAGCAGCTCCAGAGCCAGCTACTTTCTTCCTGAGTCCAGCAACTCCATAGCCAGCTTCTCTCTGCCTGAGTCCAGCAACTCCAGATCCAGTGCTCTCTCCCTGAGTCCAGCAGCTCCAGAGCCAGCTTCTCTCTTCTTGAGTCCAGCAGCTCCAGAGCCAGCTGCTCTCTCCCTGAGTCCAGCAGCTCCAGAGCCAGCTTCTCTCTTCTTGAGTCCAGCAGCTCCAGAGCCAGTGCTCTCTCCCTGAGTCCAGTAGCTCCAGAGCCAGCTGCTCTCTCCCTGAGTCCAGCAGCTCCAGAGCCAGCTGCTCTCTTCTTGAGTCCAGCAGCTCCAGAGCCAGTGCTCTCTCCCTGAGTCCAGTAGCTCTAGAGCCAGCTGCTCTCTCACTGAGTCCAGCAGCTTCAAAGCCAGCTACTCTCTCCCTGAGCCCAGGTCCAGAACCAGGTGCTCTCTCCCTGAGTCCAGCTCCAGAGCCAGCTGCTCTCTGCCTGAGTCTAAGTCTCTTTTCTCTAGAAGAATATAGCTCAATATATCCCTTTCTAACTAAACAAACACACACAGCATCTACAAATGACTGCCTGAGCAGTGATTACATTGTCTAACGATTTCATTTTTTCCACAGTGAGCAAACCAGAGAGAGGAAGTGATTTGTGCAAGCTACAGAATTAGATGTGGCAGAACCACAAGTGGCTCAGGCTGTACCTTGTGCACAGGACTCACCTGTGTGGCACAAGCTCCTCCATCGTCTTCTTTAGATTTTCCCTTCCTCCAACATCACAGCAGTGTTGTTTAGGAACTCTTTCTGTGTTTATGGAAATGTTTTCTAGCTGTGCTGTCCAGAACAATGACCACCAACTATTTTTTTATTATTATTATTTTTCATATAGAGTCTCACTTAGTTGCCCTAGTAGAGTGCTGTAGGCATCATAGTTCACAGCAACCCCAAATGCTTGGATTTGAGCAATCCTCTTGCCTTAGGCTCCCAAGTAGTTGGGACTACAGGCGCCCAGCACAACATCTGGTTAGTCTTTCTATTTTTAATAGAGATGGGGTCTTGCTCTTGCTCAGGCTGGTCTCAAACACCTGAGCTCAAACAATCTGCCTGCCTTGGTCTCCCAGAATGATAGGATTTTAGGTGAGCGTCACCTCACCTGGCCTGGTTACCGCTAACTATTGATCTCTTCAGATGTATCTAGTACAAATGAGGAACTGAATTTTTAATGCTATTTATTTTTTAGTTAATTTACATTTAAATAGCCACATGTGACTGGTGGCTCCCATAGTGAACTAGGCAATTCTCAAGGAGAGAAGTCATACCCAGTCTATAAATTCAATCAGTGCAATTATCATATGAATAGAAGATTCTTTTGCAGTAATCAAGGTCAACTACTTGGACCTGTTAGGGATCAAATTCAGTTTCCTTTAATGGCAGGTCACAACCTGATACGCCTCTGTGCAAGCTGTTTCCTCCCTTTCCCGGCAGCATCCTACCCATTCTTCTAATCCTGGCTCAAACACACCCTCCTTCAGGAAGGTTTGCTGCTCTGTCTTCTCCCTACCAAGCAGAGTGAAGGAATTCTTCTTTGGAACTCCCACACTCCTATATTTGTTTCCAGATGGATGAAAGGGAGGAAGGTTTCTGTTTTGTGAAAGCCCTTTGGTGAGCAAGTGGATGTGAGAGGAGCGAGTTTGCTTGGGCAACTTGAGAAAGATAAAGAAGAAATAATTAGAAAAGAGGGGTGATGTATGATTTAACCTTCTCCATGATTGCCCTTACAAAATCATTAGTAAAAATAGACATTATAAGCTATGTATAAACCTCATAATGGTGAGAGAGAAAAGCAAATCACATGCTTTGCAATAGAAGTACTCAACATACCAGGAATAGAAGGAAACTTTCTCAACCAGATATAGGGCATCCGTGCAAAACCAGAGCTTACATCACACTTAATGGTGCAAGACTGAATTCTTCCTCCCTAAAATCAGAAACGAAAAAAGAAGATGCTCACTCTTGCCTCTTCTAGTCAACATTGTGCTGGGGGAAATTCTAGCTAGGACAATTAGGCAGGAAAACGAAATAGAAGCCATCTAGATTGGAAAAGAAACAGTAAAACTATTTCTTTTTGCAGTTACAAATCTTGTACATAGAAGATTATAAAGAATACACACATACACAAACCCATTAGAATGGCTAAATGAGTTAAGTAAGGTTGTCAGATACAAGTTCAATACCCCAAACCAGTTGGATTTCTTTTCAATGTTGACAAAGAGAAAATTGAGAATGAAAGTAAGAATATGTCATTATAATAGCATCAAAAAGAATAAAATACTTAGGAATAAATTTAACCAAAAAGTGTGAGACTTTTGCAATTTTGATAAAACACTAGTGGAAGAAATTAAAAAAGACCAAAATAAATGGAAAGACATCTCATGTTTACAGACTGGAAGACTTAATATTGTTAAGATACCAAAACTCCTCAAATTGACCTCCAGATTCAATGCCACAGCAAAATATCAGCTAATTTCTCTGCAGAAATAAAAACTTGATCCTAAAATTCATATGGAAATTCAGGGGACCCAGAATAGTCAAAGCAATCTTCAAAAAGAAGAACAAAGAGGATACAAAGTTTCTAATTTCAAAACTTACTTCACAGCTGCAGCTAATCAAGACAGTAAGGACTGGGGTGGTGCCTGTGGCTCAAAGGAGTAGGGTGCCAGCCCCATATACCAGAGGTGGTGGGTTAAAACCCAGTCCTGGCCAAAAACTCAAAAAAAAAAAAAAAAAAAAAAAAAAGACAGTAGGGACTGGCCCAAGGACAGATACACAGACCTCTGGCCTGGCACTGAGAGTCTAGCAATGAACCTTCACATTTCTGATCAATTAGTTTTCTGCAAGGGAACAAAAACAAATGGTAATGGGACAGCGGAATAGCTACATGCAAAAGAATAAAGCCAGGTCCATAATTATACCATAAATAAATATTAAATCAAAATGACTGAAAGACCTAAATGTAAGAGCTAAAATGATAAGATCGCATTAATGTACAGCTATGATCTAATACTAATAAAAAAAAACTTTCAGAAGAAGAGATAGATGTAAATCTTCATGACACGTGGCCTTGTGGATCCTTGAGTGTGGTCTTTTGACTGAATCCAAATTTTACAGAACAAATCCTTTTAATAAAGGAAGTTTGGATTCAGTTGAGGGGCCACACTTAGGGACCTGGAGGGCCATGTGTGGCCTTGAGACCACAGGTTCCCCACCTCCAAAATGAAAAAAATCTTATTCTTCAAAGCCAACATCAAGAAAATGAGGATAACTGACAGAAAGGGAGAGAATTTTCACAAATTATATATATGTTAAGAGATTAGGATATGTCTGTGTCAGACATATATCTGATAAGAGACTAGATATTTTTTATATATCTAGAACACATAATTATTAAAACTCAATAATAAAAGACAACCCAATTAAAAATAGGCAAAGGATCTGAATAGACAGTTCTCCAAAGAAGATAAACAAATGGGCAAAGAGCACAAGAGAAGGTGCCCACATCATCACCCATCAAGGAGAAGCAAATCGGAGCCACTAGGGCAGCTGTCATGCAAAGACAGACAGTATTAACTACTGGCAAGGACGCAGGGAAACTGGAATCATCATATGTTGCTGTGGGAATGTAACGTAGTACAGAACTTTTGCAAACCTTCTGGCAGTTTCTCAAAAACTTAGACATAAAGTTACCATATGACTCAGCAATTTGACTCCTAGGTATGTAGAAGAGAAATAAAAACATATGTCTACACAAAAACTTGTACTTGAAGGTTCACAGCAGTATTAGTTATAATAGCCAAAAAAGGAAACCACCCAAATGTTTGAGGAATGAGTGAATAAGGTGTAGCACATCCATAAAATAGAATATTCCTTGTTAATAGTGAACGGATACATACTACAGCATGGATACACTTTAAAAACATTATTCTAAGTGAAAGAAGTCAGATACAAAAGGTCAACTATTCTATTATAAATGGAACTTCATGTCTGGGAAATTTAGAATAGGCAAATCTATAGAGACAGAAAGGAAATTAGTACCAAGGTCTGGAGCGGGTGGGGGGAGATTAGGGGATGATGGCTGAAAAAGGGATGGGTTTCTTTCTGGGGTATTGAAAATTTTCTAAGATTGTGGTGACAGCTGTTCAACTCTGTGAATATACCAAAAGCCATGGAATTGTGTATTTGAAATTGGTGATTTGTATGGTATGTGGATTATGTTTCAATAAAATTGTTTTTAAAAAAGCAAGTTGCATATGCATGCATACAACATATCATTTTTAGAAAAAGTATGCAAACAATACTGCCTTTTAGGAACACATACAAGTGTGTGTCAGTGACAAAAGCACGAGGTCCGTGGTTTGGGTAGTTGTAAGCCCAGGAGGGGATGGTCATTGTGTCGGGGAGACACAAGGTGCTTAAACTATATTTGTAACTTTTGATTCTTAAACTTGGTGGTGGGATATAATATTATTCCACATACCTTTTTTGTTAGCTTGAAATTCTTTGTGGAAGAAAATTTCATAGACATTCTCCAAGGTTGCAGAGGCTGGACCTGTGTGTTTAATACAGTGAGGTGGGGTCTGGTTTTGGGGAACCCTGGACTGTGTGAGTGAAGGGCTGCGTGGAGGAGAGGTGCTCCCTCTCAGAATCTCCACATTCATCTCCTGAATTGGATCCAGCAATCTCTGGTACTGTCTCTGGAGCATTCATTGCCCTGGGTGATGTTCTGCAAAAAATCACCTGTGCTTTGCAGCCAGACAGCCTTGGTGTGAATCCCCACTCTACCCTCATTAGTAGCATGGCCTCTTGAAAATTATGTAACCACTCTTAGTTTACTTTCCCATCTGCCAAGTGGGAATAACAGCATCTACTGACTACCCCTCAAAATGGTGATGACTGAACCCAAAAGCCCTGGCAAGGTGCCTGGCTTCCCCTGCTGCTGCAGATGAGGCTTGGGTGAGCTCTGTTCACCTCCCTGCTGAATCTTACTGGGAGATCCAGATGGGGCCAGATTCTGTGCTCCTTTGCATGGTATATGATTAGCCATCAATCAATCCTTGTTGAGTAGAACTGATTTTAAGAGGCTGAACTTCCATCCCCTGCCCAGTACTTTGAAAAGCAAAGGGAACAAAAGGCCTGTGAAGAGAACTCCATTACTTAAAAAACACAAAGAAATACATAAATAAGCTGCTGTCATTCTCCATGCATCGTCTTTGTATTCCCAGATGTTGTTCATCAGATCCTGAGGCTCCCAGGGCAAGGCCCAGCCCTCCGTAGGCCAACGGATGGGATGATGGGGTGTGTGAGTCTGCACGTAACTTTCTCCCATACGGCCCTTCTTGGATTGTGGAAGGTTGGACGCCTCTGCCCAGGCCCTTGGCACTGAGATACAGGAACATCTCAGTGGTCCCTGCTGATGGTAGCTCAGTATCTGGGGCAGAATGGGGCCTCCGAACTGGGCTTGAGAGCGGAGGTCTGGGCTGGCAGCTGACTAGGGTGGGTAGACACTCTGTCTGCACGTGGGAGCTGCGGGAGAGCTGCTGTCAGGGAGCAAACTCCCCGGGAAGCACATCCTCCACTCAGCAGTTCCAGAACTTGGCCATTCCTTTGCTCCCTCTGGGGTTTGGCTGCCTTGATTGGGAGAGAGCTGTAGTCTCTGTTGCCTGGTTCAGATCTCAACACCACCCAGTCTTCATAGCTAAAAGGGACCATGGAAACAGAGCTTTGTGAGACCCAACAGGCTATGCCCTGGCCAGTGGGGAAAGCCTGGGGACAGGGCCCGTGAATGGTCACAATCTCATTTACATCACTTCCCACCAACCTGCAGTAGGCCCACTTGATGCCCTGTGGCTGTGACCTAGCTGGAAAGTGAAGCCTCAGTTTAGCTCTAGCAGTGATCCCCTGAGGCCCTGTCTGACCCTGACTGACCCTGACTAACCTGTGGCCTTTATGGCCCAGGGCAAGGCAGGATGGAATGGGATGGGTAGCTTTGGAAACTAGGGGGAAAGTTACAGTCCATTTTATCCACCCCAAGTTATTTGTCTGGTGTTCAGCTCAGCCAGTCTTCCACCCACCCAGATGAGGGTCCTACAGAAATTGTATTCAGACCTGCCCCCAAGCCTTCTGGTTTCTCTGGCAAGCTCCTGGGAGTCATGGCTTGCCCTCCACCACCAGTGACCTCCTCCTATTCATGCTCCTCTCTGCCGCCAAAGCCACTCCATCAACCCTCAGGTGGCACTGTGTCATAGGCCTTCCTTGCAGATCCTGCTGCGCTCCCCTCACAGACTAGAGGCCTGAGGTGAAGTTTTGTTCAACCTCCATTGAGTTTTTTCTTTAAATCTGGAAGTTTCACACAAAAAACCCAAACAAACAAACTGGTCTTCCAGCTTCTCTTGAAACAGAGTCTTGTTCCTACAGGAGCCCTGTTCCTGCATAACTGCAGTTGGCGGAAATTGTGCAAGGGCTCCTTAGGCAGGAACTTAGGAAGCAGTCTCCACCCTTCCCTACAGTCTTAGAACCAGCCTCCTTTTCTCATTGCATCACCTGCAGGGCGCCTGCATGCTTTTGAGTTTCTCCTTCTAGTCTCCAGGCAAAGGCTCCTGATGGTGCCAAGTAGGGAAGGAGAAAACAAAGAAGGAAGGAAGGAAGGAAGGGAGGCAGGGAAGGAGGGAGGCAGGGAGGGATAGAGGAAGGGAGGGAGGGAGGGAGGGAGAGAGAGAGGGAGGCACACAGTCTTCAGCTCTGAGTGGAGCAGACAATGGTCTTCCCTGCCAGGATTTAGCTGCATGTTCTGCAGAGCAGGATGACAGCACCTCTGGAGGGACACCCACCATTGCATTGCTGTGGCCCTGGGAGCTGCAGGGGCTGTTCTCTGATTTCCAAATCATGGCTGGGAAGAACATGGAGAGGATGTGCGGGGGTGGAGGGTGGGGAGAAACAAAGAGAGCAGGAGCAGAGGGAAGTGGAAGAGGCAGAGGTGTGCTGCTTAGCAACAGCAGAAGAAAATTTAGAGAAGTGACAGGACCATTTCTCCCAGTACTTGAAAGGGAGGATTTTAAAAAAAAGAGAGAAGAAAAAAACTCACACGCCTACACTCGCTGATCTTGTTGTGGCGGCTCTGGAGTGTTGGCTAGAATTTGTGGGGCTCCTCTGGGAGGGAGGGCCATTGTGGGTGGAGGGAGCCTGGCCAGCCACGTGTACGCGGGAATAGCCACAAGAACTATGCCCTCACTAGCTCCAAGGGGAGCACTCTCTGTCCCCTGGAGGGATGTCCCCTCTGGCCATCATGGGGAGGGAGAGATGTAAGGACAGCCTCTCACTCCATCTTTTCTCCTCCCTCCAAGGGCACCACCCGCATCCGGGAGGATGTTTCAGAGCCCAAAGACCTCACTAACACACCCAGCCCCGTTTCTTCCTCCCTGCTGAGAATTCTCTGTTGCTTTCCTTTCTTAATTTGATTTTCTCTGGCTCAGAATGGAGATCAAAAGAGGAAATTCTTTCCAGTCTTTAGGAATAATTCCCAGAATCTCCCCCTGGAAATGCATACATAATTACATAATTATTTTAAAATAAATCTTTCTTGCTCTCCTACTCACTTCTTTTCCACCTCTCCTGCAGGCTTAGGGAGGAGGGGGAGGGAAGAAGCTCAGAGCATCTTGGTGGTTGCTGGTCGACCAGTGCAAACTGTTTTCTCACAGATAAAGTGGGAGACCCACACCACTTATGGTGTAGAAGGGAACCTGCCATCCATGCAGGCAACTAACGAATTGCACCCATCAGCATTAAACACAACTGAATCACCTAGTGGGAAAATAATTCTCTTTCTAATTTGTCTTCTATTTTAGTTTCAATGAGTCTGAAGTTGGGGATAGGTAAGTCATCAGCACCTGCTGGCACTTAGGGTTAGAGCAAGAAGAGCAGCTTAGCTATAATTTAATAGGAGCATTACCTTTTGTTGTATTGATTTCCTTTGTGGATCATAAAAGGGGCTCTCACTTCATAGAGGAAAGACAATTAATAAATAATAATTGAAGTGGAACAAGGAAACGACACCTAATCACGGAGGTTTGGAAAGAGCCCAGGTTGCTCGGCTCTGAATCAAGGAAGCTGCTCTTCACCTGGAAGGCTGTGGGTCAAGTTCAGAGAAGGCTCTAATTCGAGGTCCCATTGGTCCAGGCAGTCAGCAGATGGCACTGAGGGAGCCTTGGGTGAGAGTTCTAGTTGCAGCCAGGCTTTGTTGCCCAGTGGTAGCCAGTTCCCTTCCTTGGGAGGTTGACTTATCAATGTCCGTTTGGGGGCACAAGGCCGTAGAGTGTGGATGGCTGCAGAAGTCACCTTTTTCTTTTTTTTTGAGACAGTCTCTTACTCTGTCACCCTGGGTAGAGTGTCATGGTGTCATAGCTCACACCAGTATCAAACTCTTGAGCAATCCTCTTGCCTCAGCCACCTGTGCCTCCTGAGTTACTGGAACTACAGGCACCCACCACTATGCCCAGCTAGTTTTTCTATTTGTAGTAGAGATAGGGTCTTGCTCTTGTTCAGGTTGGTGTCGAACTCCTGACCTCAGGCAATCACCTGCCCCAGCCTCTCAGAGTATAGTCACCTTTTCTTTTGGCAACTATACCTGATTTACCTCTGGGTAGCCATTCTTCACTCCTCTCAGATTTAGGGTTTGAGCTGGACCCACCCCTGGCCAGCACACCATTCTTCTGGCTACAGAGATGAATGCATCCAGGGATGGGCAGTGAGATGCACAGAGACTTTCACTGAGAATGATGGAGCTGCCCTTTCCCACTGGCTTTGAGCCCAAGAAGAGGAGATGCTGGAGCCCCTGCAGCCATTTCTGAGGAGAGAGCGGATGGTGAGGGATGGGGCAGAGAAACTCCGTCCCCAGTGCTGCAGCCAGGCTCTGCCCTTGGCTGCCTCTAGAACACCCACTGAGCCAACAAATCCCCCCCCCCCCCCCCGCCAAAGAAATGCAGTTAGGATTGGTGTTTTGGTCACTTGCAACCACAAGTGTCTTAACTGATGAAATAGCTCAGTGCAAATCCTTGGCCCCTGGGAAAGAAAGAACTCACAGGGCACATCCTCCTGACATCAGGGAGGGGCTTATCACTGCACATGAACACCAGCATAGGAAAAGCCATCATTAACAGGAAGCTCCCAATTCCAGATGTATATCATGCACTGGCTTAATTAGTCCTGTAATGATCCAAGCACATGGGTATATTTATATCACCATTTTATAAAATCGAGGCTCAGGACCCTCTGTGAACCTTAGTGGCAGTTGGGGCTGGTTCCTTGATACTGTATAGTCTCAGCCACGCTTCTACAGCAGATTGCTCACCGGCAAATATTGACACAAATGTCAGACAACGTGTGAGTGGGAGAGGGCAGAGGAGATGGAGGGGCACTGCTGTTAGGTGGCAGACGAGGATGCATGTGCCCCAGGGGCCGTGTGGTGTCAGACGGGCCCTGCACACAGGGATCAAACTCTTTCTACTCTTGCTCAAAGACAGAAAGGCAGAGATGGGCCCTGGTGTAGCTCAGAACACATCAGGCACCAGGTGGCTTTGGACACATCATTTCATCTTTCCAAGGCCTGCTGTTGTAGCTCAGAACACATCAGGCACCAGGTGGCTTTGGACACATCATTTCATCTTTCCAAGGCCTGCTGTTGTTCCCATCTGGAAGTGGAGGTTCCTCTAGCCCCTGCCTTGCTCACCTCACTGAGCTCTTGGAGCATCAGATGAGGTCAAGATATGGGAAGGTGCTTTGCAGAATAAAAAGAGTGGCTTGCAGGGCAGAGGGGCTGGCCAAGGAGCAGGTGTAGACAGACATAAACCAATGACTGATGCTTCTCTTCCTTGCCCAGAGCTGGGAAGGGCTGTCTGGGCGGTGACCTAAAAGGAACCTTTCTGTCCCCCAAGTGGACAGAGATAAGAACTGTGAAGCCGGAGAAGCAAGCTGCTGCTGCAGGCGCTGGAAGTTTATTTTTACCCTGTTATCTCTATCCTGAAATGTCAGGCGTGAGCCGCCTCTCTCTCTCTCTCACTCTCTCTCTCTCTTCCCCCTCAACCTCCCCGTGTGCAAGGCAGCCTGGAAACAGGTCCCCTCCTCCTTCTCTGCTTCCTCCGCCTTTCCATGAGAGTCACAGTGCTATGGTGACAGGCGGCATGGAAACACTGAAATAGAGAAGGGGAGGTGAGACCATTTATTTGGATTCTGGAACAGGCTCATTTCCTCCTGGAGACTGAGTGTGCACAGCCCCTTAGCATTCTCAGATGCCTATAGCAAAGAGTGTGCCATATGGGCTCTCTACAGCACGAGACACGAAAACCCAGCTGAAACTGTCTTATGTAATAAGGAGCATCTGATTGGTTGAAATCCTGAGATGTCCAGCAAGGGGCTGGGCTTCAGGCGAGTTGGATGGGGTGGGAAGCTGTCACAAGGACACAGCGTTCTCTTGCCTTCTGTGCTGTTGGCTTTATTCTTGGAGGCCATGGGGTGCTCCTCCACAACTCCTAACAGTTCCAGAATCTTCCCCCGCATCACAGGGAGCCACAGCGGTTCTATACTTTGCATCCTTATACTCGTGGCTCGCAAACAGAAAAGAGGAAGCTTCTTTTTACTAGAGGCTCTAGGTAGTGTCTCCCTGAGTTTCACTGGCTCTGACTGGGCTGTGCCCAACCCTGAGCCAATCACTTTGTGTGGGGGTCAGGAGATTAAAAGTGCTCAAACCAAACCATATTCCCAAGAACAGGGGAGCAGTGGTGTCCCAAAGGAGATGGAGAGCATTGCCGGCCCCCTTAAAGGCTGGGGATGAATGCTCAGCTACAAACCAAGGACCCTCAGCTGTGATGTATGTACTTTGTAGCTTCATCCTCTCCTCCCTAGGAAAGCTTCTGAAGTGACTGTTCTCCCTTCTTCAGAAACAGGCCAACACTCATTTATTCTCTTTCCATCCGTAGGTTTACCTGGGCTTCTGAGTTCTAAGAATCCTGGGTCTGTCACTCACAAAACTTTTCGCTAAGGCCACAGAATCTCTCCCAGGTAGGTAGTTAGATTCAAGCTAAAATGTCACATGTTTTTCCTGCTGAAGGCTTCCCCTGCCTTCAAAAAGAAAGCTGCACTCTAAGCCCCGCCTACCTGCCACTCACCCCTCCCTCAGGTGTGGTCACATGTGAGTCTTGTTACTCCGCAAGCCAATTGCCTTGGTGTGTCAGGGCCTTCTATTGTTTCTCTTGGTCTAGAATGCTCCTCCTGTTGATGTGTGCTTGGCTGCTTCAATGTCATGCCTGTGGAGAGGCTCTGACCATGTGGAGCCCCCTGAGATTACCGTGTTCACTGATGGTTTGAAGATCTCTCTCCCTCTCTCTCCCTCCGCTACTTGATGAGCTCTGTGAAGCAAGGATTGTGTTTGCAAGTCACACGTACATCCTCCAATCCCTGGTCTGTGCCTGGCACATTGCAGGGACTCAAATATTTGTTGAGTAAATGAATGAAAACTCTTTTCTGAATGTTCTTGTAAACTTTTTCATGGAAGAGTAATTTCTTATACTTTTCTTGGCTTTAACTTGGTGCCTACCAAACCACAGGGTATAAAAGAGACAAAATATGGTGCTTTTTTCAAATGAAGAAACAGAAGCTCTCTGCTGAAGGGATTTTTCTCAAAGTTGCACCCAAATTAGTACCAAAGGATACTTGGGAGGTGATAACTGCTTCTTGGAGGAATCCTCTTTCCAAAGCCATGTGTATAAGCACTTGAGGGCCTAAAACTGCAGAGGGGAATATGGGGCCATCTCTCTATTCAGGTCTTTGAGTGTAGTGGCAGAATCATCTTGCAACAAGCAAAAGTCTGAAAAAGATGTGTGATAATGACAACATCATTGACTCCTTCCGCCCGTGATGCAAGTGAGAGGAGCATCCCAGAAGGAGAAGGCTGTCTCACCGTGTCCACTGTCAACAGATAACTCAAGGTCAAAACCTTACTGTAATGACTACACAGGTGGAGCTCCAAACTGTGGATACACACTCTCACGGAGACTTGCTAGCTTGTAAAAGTCTTCAGGACAAAGGGGTGACAGTATAGGTGGCCCAGCACAGCTCGCAGAAACTGAAACATATTCTTCACGCAGGCAGCCAGGTGATGGCCCGTGCTCGGCAGACGGCACCCGGTGCCTCAGGGGAGTGCAGTTGTTGATGTTCTCTGCTCCCCCAAACCAGGCTGGCTCTTTCTTAGCCTGTTGCACTCCACCTCCACCTTCGCTTCATGGGACTTGCTGTCATTTGTAACTATCTTTATTTAGGTGAGTGTTTGACTGATACCCATTTCTCCACTGGACTCCGAATTTCTCAAGGGGACGGAGCAACCTCTGCATTTAGTCAAGCAGCTCTGACCTTACACGTGGACCACGTCCAAGAATACTTTCTGAATGGATGCAGGGAGCTGTGAATGGAGCTGTGGGTCACCTAGCATGACTCAGTCGGAAGAGAGAAAAGAGGCTGATTTTTTCCCAATGTTGATCTGAGCTTGTGGCCTCATCACTACCCTGCCCTCTTCATGGAGTTGTTTCCTGTGCCCAGAGCAGTATCTGGCACGGAGTAGATGGCCAGCAGGGATTGGGAGAAATAAATGAATGGATACTGCTCTTCCTCCTCCTGGATGCCTGGCCACCTTCTGAAGGGTGAGGCATTGGAGAGGGAGGAGGGAGGGAGCCACACTATCACAACTACAAAGGCTCCATCTAGGTCACTCCCTAAGGACGCAGAGGGTCTGTTTCTCAAGGCCATCAAACTGTCAGGCCAGCAAGGGGGGAGCTTAAAGTGCAAACTGAACTAGTTTGCTAGAGACAATGCTCCTTTGGACTTAAGGAACAAAGAGTCCAGGGTGGTGATGAGATATTTAATGTTTAAGTGGGTCATGGTTCCTAGTCCTTATCAAATACCCTGAAAAAACCAAACCAAACCACCACCCAGGAATGAACGGTATTGGACTTCAGATAACCTGACTCCAGTCTCTGCTACCACCAGGTCAGGAAGAAACTGGGATTTTTCTTCTCTATTGTCACACCCTCCTTACTGGGGGATATCTGAGTCATAATGGGGTCTCTTTGTATCTGAAGATTAACCAATGGAAGCTTCAAGATATTTGGTCTTTGTTGATCCTTTGGGAGTGACAGAGGGAGTGACAGTTACAGACTGTTTTTCAATCACTAATGCAAAACCAAGCACCAAAAACTCCCAGAACCATAGTGAGAAACCATCATAAATAAGCAAAATATCTAAACACACGTGTGTCTGAAGCCCACCCCATCCTGACAAACCAAAGTGGCTCACCTTTGCACTACAGAATCCCTGCCAGAACCAGAAGGAAAGGATTTACGGTTGTCTCAGAGTTGTAGGCTCTGGCCTATCCCCAGGATGAGTTCATCACCTATTCTTAGAGATGAGACTCAAACTAAATAAATAGCACCTATAAATAGAGGGGGGATACACTCGGCTTGGTGTCACCTAAAGCTCCTTTTCACAGGGACAGACTTGCTGAATGGATGTTCTTGGGTTACCCTACTGGTTCTACCGAGGAAGAGTTGTACTTTTTCTTTCCCAGTGTTGTCCAGGAGGGGGAAAAAGAACCAGGTGAGTCAGATTCTGGGATTTGGTGTGATTCTGTCTTCTTCACCTCTCTTTTTCCTAAATGCTCACTCACATTCTAAATGAGGGGGCTGGCTGGCCAGTTTGGCAGTGCCCTCTGGGAATGGACCGTGGTTCTGGCCGCATTTTACATAGTGTTCTAGCCTTTTAGATTAGATTGCAAACTCCCTAAGGGAAGGAACAAGTGCTAGGGTTTCCTCTGGCTCTGCCCCAGGCTGCCAAGTGCTGGGCTGGTTGGGGTTTCCATGGCAGACCCTGATCTGTGAGTTAAAAGGACCTCCTTATATGCACCGTGATCCTTATGGCAGGGAATACTGGGGCCTGCATTCCATGCCTGGTGTGGATTAAAGTGGAGTCAACACTTCACTGTGATATTTGAGGGGGAGCTGGACACACCTGGAATTGCTGCTAGTAGATACAAAGCCATGGGCAACAAGGTCAAGTCACTCTAATAACAACAATAGTCAATAGCACGACTCTGCCCTCCACTCAGTTAATTCCAGGCACTATTCTAAGCACTCTGTAATATTTTCCAAACTCCTATGAGATGGAAACTGTTATTATCTCTACTCTGGAGGGAATGGCGGCACCAAGAGATTGTATGCCTTGCCCCAGGTCACGCAGCTGGTAAGTCGGCGTTGGAAGCCAGGTGGTTAAGCTCCAGAGCCTGGTCTTTTATGGTAAAAATTAAGAGCTCTGAGCATCTACCTATGGTTTTTCTGTCCAACAGCTCTTCCCACTCTCTGCCTGCTGCTTCTTGGGCCTGGTTGAAGAATGGGTCCCCGGTGAGTCTTGGCCCACGCGTGCACCTCCCCATCCACAGGTATCTTGCAGGCACCAACAAGGGATGGAGGTGGGGCAGTTGTCATGAATCTCAGGATTTTGCTGGGGATGCTTGGATAAAGATGCTTTGGATTTCAACTGGAAGTAGGCGGCTTGGGTAGTGCCACAGCCACCCTGCTTCTGACAGGGAGCCTGGCTGAGAATGAAATCAGCACTGAGAGGAAGTGGAGTTGAAAAATAGATCCTGGTGACATCTTTTGAAGCCTGACTCCAGCTGGGTCCAAAGCGGGAACCCACACTTCAGCTTTGCACTTTCATGGGCTGACGTTTTCCCTTTGCTGGTTAAAGTTGATTGGCCCAACTGGCAACCCAGCTCCGTCTGTAAAGGAGAGCCCATTCTCTGTCCCATTTTTAGCCCATTTGGGCTCTTCTGGAAACATGTGCCCTATCCTGGTTCCATGGCTCCATTTCCCACCTACTCAAACCCCCAACACTGCCTCCCTGCTGAGGCTTACGGCGGGAGTCAGAGGAGTGGCCTGCCCTGGTCAGAGTTGCCTGCTGGTTCCCTGGGTTCCCACGGTGTATAGCCTATACACTTACTTAGCACTTATCTCATTCTGCCTTGGAATGTGTGCAGTTATTTATAAGTCACTCATTAACAATTATTGAACACTTCCTGCATGTCCCATCCTTGGTTAGGAGCTGGGGATTCAGAGCAAATAATTGGAACATACGAGGGATGTTCAGAGAGTATCCAGCTATGAAACATGAAAAGCAGAGATGCATGTTGCTGGACGGTCTCCAGACCTCTCTCATGTGTCTGAGTGCAGCCACTCTGCTCAGCACTGGCATGCGTCAGCCGTGTTGCTGCCTCTCCTTTCACACATCCCACAAGGTAAGCACCAATAGTATCTCCATTCCACATGTAATACCGTGGTAAATTAGGAAATTACTACTAGGCACCAAGAGCTGATAAGATATGACATTGCAAAGCAAGTTACCAGATGAAGATGTAGATTTCCACAGCCAATACTTTAATGCTAGTCTCACACTTGAATCCCTCCAGTTTCACAAATCCCTCATCCACAAAGAGGATCTAAAAAACTCAGTAGGTATTAAGAGAGGATTTATGAGGCTTTTTTTCCCCCTTCCAAAAACTGCGCTATCATTCACCTCCCAAATATGTGTGCACAGGGTGGGGGGCAGTTAACCTGTTCCTGTACCTCAAGGCCAGTGAGAGTAGCTTCTCCAGGAGGCTACAGAGAGTCTAACCAGATGTCCCAGTTGTTAAGACAGAGGGGAGTGCAGGGGGCTGGCTGTGCAGGACTCACTACTGGCTAGGAGCTCTCACTGGCTGCCGTGCCCAAAGCTTGTTCTGGCAGAGTATGAGTGTTTCCTATGAACCATCTTGGCCAACTGGTATCCTCCCAACAGGTGGCCTGTAAGGGTAATAAGCCCTCATCAGAGTCTGCAGGTGATCACCAGAGTCTGGGGTATGTGAATGGATCCCTGGGGTGGCCTGAGCTACCTGCCCCAATACTGAGGCCTTTCCATGCACCCACTCACCACCCTCCTGGTGCCTGAGCAGCCCCAGAGGGTGCAACACCCTCTTTGGACTCTAACAGCCAAGTAAGCACTTCCCTCTCCCCCCCACCTCCTTACATGAGTATGTTGGGGCAGATAATGAATGTTCATTTCCCTCTTTCTGAAGGCAGCTGCCCATCAGATGTAAGAAGAGAAAAAAAGGCCCATCTTTAAATAATGTTTGAAGTATCAACTAATATATTCAATAGGGCATTCTGATTTTATTTATTTATTTATTTAGAGACAGTGTCTCACCATGTCGCCCTCAGTAGAGTGCTGTGGCATCAGAGCTCACAGCAACCTCCAAGTCCTGGGTCCAAGTGATTTCAATTGCCTCAGCCTCCCACGTAGCTGGG
Organism: Loris lydekkerianus; assembly: GCA_963574355.1. Classification (NCBI taxonomy): domain Eukaryota; kingdom Metazoa; phylum Chordata; class Mammalia; order Primates; family Lorisidae; genus Loris; species Loris lydekkerianus. The sequence goes on along the minus strand of CAUYPK010053031.1, from coordinate 10,337 downwards.
ACTACAGGCACCAGCCACAACACCCAGCTATTTTTTTTTTTGTTGTTGTTTTTACAGTTGTCACTGTTGTTTATCTGGCCCAGGCCAGGTTTGAACCCACCTGCCTTGGTGTATGTGTCTGACAGCCTAACCACTGTGCTATGGGCACTGAGCCAGGCAATCTGATTTTAGATAAATCTTTATTTTTAAATTATTTATTTATTTTTAGAGATAGCGTCTTACTCTATCACCCTCAGTAGAGTTCTGTGGCATCACACAGCTCACAGCAACCTCCAACTCTTCCCTCGGTAGAGTGCTGTGGTGTCACAGCTCACAGCAACCTCTTAGGCTTAGGTGATTCTCTTGCCTCAGCCTCCCAAGTAGCTGGGACTACAGGCGTCCGCCACAACGCCCGGCTATTTTTTTGTTGCAGTTTGGCTGGGGCCGGGTTGGAATCTGCCACCCTTGGTACATGGGGCCAGTGCCCAACTCACTGAGCCACAGGCGCCGCCCTAGATAAATCTTTATACGCACACAAAAATGGCTATAATGTAAAAGACAGATAATACCAAGCATTAGCAAGGATATAGAGAAATTCGAACACATATGTTGTTGTTGGGAACAGAAAATGGTGCACCCTCTTTGGAAAACAGTTTGACAGTTTCCTAAAAAGTTAAAGCCTGCTGTGCAGCCCAGCAGACCCACCCTAGGTATCCGTCCAGCAAAAGTGAGGTACCTGTCTCACAGAGACGTGTGGGTGGGTGTTCACAGCAGCATTATTGGGAAAAAGAGTAAGCTGGAATGATCCAAATGTCCATCAACAGGTGAAGGAACACACAATCTACGGCACATCTACATAATGGAGACTATTCAGCCACACAACAGAAACAATATAGCCACTCATGCTACCACATCGATGCATGTCAAAAATTTTATAATTAGTGAAAGGAGCCAGATGAAAAAGAACTGGACATTATATAATTCAATTTTTATGAAATTTTCCCCAAAGACAAATTTGTAGAGACTGAGAGCAGAGCAGAGTTTCCTGGGGCCATGAATGGGATACGGCATTGACTACAAACAGATTTGAGGAAGTTTTGGGAGATGATGAAATAGTCTAAAAGTGCCTTGTCACATTTGCACTAGATTGTTTATTGCAACTCAATTTATAATCACCAAGATGTGGAATCAACCCAAGTACCCATCAACCCATGAATGGATTAATAAACCATGATACATGTATACCATGGAATACTATTCAGCCATAGAAAGATGGAGGCTTTACATCTTTTGTATTAATCTGGATGGTGTTGGAGAACATTCTCTTTTAGTAAAGTATCACAAAAATGGAAAAACAAGTATCCAAGGTACTCAATACTAATATGAAGCCAGTAGATGATCTAATTCACACCTACACAAGAGAAAAACTCAGTTTAATTCAAGATGATCAGCGTGCTCCCACCTAATGGGCACTAGGTAAGGGCACATGGCACACCTCCTCGGTGAGGGACACAACTACAACAAGGACTTTACCTAACAAACACAAACATTGTAACCTAATGGTTTGTACCCCGATATTAATCATAAATTAAAAAAAAACTGCCTATAATAATGGCTGTACAACCCTATACATTTTTGGAAAATGTTTGAATTGTATAGTATTACAACTGACCCATTACCAGGTCAATTTCATGATACACAAACTGTATCCCAATAGAGCTGTTTAAAAAACTCACCTAAGTCCTGTGTCATGGCACTCTACCGAGGGCAGTAAAGTGAAACTCTGTCTCTACAAACAAAACAAAACAAAACAAAACAAAACAAAACTCACCTAAGGCCGGATGTGGTGGCTCATGCCTGTAATTCTAGCACTCTGGGAGGCCGAGGTGGGTAGATTGCTTAAGCTCACAAGTGTGAGAATAGCCTGAGCAAAAGCAAGACCTTGCCTCTACTAAAAAAAAAAAAAAAAAGAAAAGAAAAAAAAGAAAAACTGAGGCAGGAGAATCACTTGAGCCCAAGAGTTAGAAGTTGCTATGAGCTATGGTGCCACAATACTCTACCCAGGGTGACAGCTTGGGACTCTATTAAAAAAACAAACAGAAACTCACCTAAGCACTCTACTTGGCACATAGCAAAAGCTCAGTAAATATTTATTCTCAATCATTTTAGAAATGAAGTGCTAGGGCTGAGATCCTGTGAGGAATTGATTAGATGAGAAGGTCTGCACTCAGTGAGGAAGGGAGGCCCAGGAACTGGGGACTGGAAGACAACTCCATTTTTCCAGCCCTGAATTTTGTGTTTCTCTGTGCTGGTCACCACATATGAAGCACCCTGAATCCAGTTCCACTCAGAGACCAGGAATCGGGGTGAGGTATTCTAGCCCTAGTCCTTGTGGTCCTCTGTGGAGGCCCTGGGACACCCTGAGATAGAGCCTTTTGAAATATTACAAGCAGACTTCTTCATCTGGTCTGACTGAAAAGGGTTTTTCACTCCATACCCAATTGCCATCCTCAAACCTACACTGACAATGGCAATTTAATATCTTTAATCAATGTTCCCTTTTGTCTTTTTAATGTTCTTTAATAAGTTCTCAAATAAATCTTAACAGAGCCAAGAGGAGAGGCAAGATTGCTAAGGAGGTTAAGGTGGGGCATGCGGGGTGGCTTTTGTGCCAGGATGTAGGAACGACCCTGTCCCCTTTCACAGGCATCACCTAAGACCATTGGAAAACCATATTTCCAATGGTCTTAGGAACAGAGATATCGCTCCTCATGTGTGGGGGTCACCACAACATGAGGAACTGTATTAAAGGGTCGAGGCATTATGAAGGTTGAGAACCACTGGGGCTGATGCAATTCCAAACAAGCACCACTTAGGCCCCAGGAAGCCCCAAGTAAGGTAAAACTGAGTCAGAGAGTAGGATCAATTTGAAGGGCCTCACTTCATTGTTGCTAACCATGTTTCTCAACCTTCCTAATGCCGTAGCCCTTTAATACAGTTTCTGTGGGTTGTGACCCATAGGTTGAGAACCGCTGTAGGGAGCCCAGCCCTTCTCCAGGGCTCCCTAGTAAATATCCAGCAGGAAGCTGGACAAATGAACTGGCATTTAGATACACAGCCTGGTCCCCCAGAGGGGAGTGTGTTTTTTATTTTTTCTATTGCTAGGTCCTCTCTCCTAGCTGCAATGTTTTTTAGGTGTATCTGTCCCTGGCCACTCATTGGAGAAAAGACAAAGCTTAAAAGGTTTTGTTATTGAATAAAAATAAAAAACAACGGCAGGAAACAAAACCCTGAGCAGTTAACTAAAAACCAGAGGAAAAAACTAATAAAGTAAGTCTAAGGATGGTAGACAGAAAGAAGTATAAGATAAAAACAGATATAAGTAAATTAGAAAACAGAAAAGAATAGAATTGATAAGATAAACCATAAGAGCTAGCTAGTTCTTTTAAAAGACCAATAAAAGGGGCAGGGCATGTGGCTGAGAGAGTAGGGCACCGGCCCCATATACTGAGGGTGGCGGGTTCAAACCTGGCCCTGGCCAAACTGCAACAAAAAATAGCTGGATGTTGTGGTGGGCGCCTGGAGTCCCGGCTGCTCTGGAGGCTGAGGCAAGAGAATCACCTAAGCCCAAGAGCTGGAGGTTGCTGTGAGCTGTGATGCCATAGCACTCTACTGAGGGTGGCAAAGTGAGACTCTGTCTCTAAAAAAAAAGACCAATAAAAAAGACACACCACTGGCAAGGTTGCATGAGAAAGAAAGAAAATACAAATAAATAACGCTAGAAGTAAAAGGGGGCTAGAAACATAGATTTGGAAGAAGATTATAATTAAAAGCATATTGTGCTTAATTTATGCTAATAAATATGGACCAAATTAAGACAATAAAACTGACTTCAAGAAGATGTAAAAAAATTCGACTAGACAAAAAAGAATGGAAAAAAATGATCAAGAATTCCTTGCCACTTTGATGAGACATGCAGGCTCAGTGATTTGGGAGGGGGGATGGCGGTATGTGGGCAAATTCTGTCAAACCCTAAGGTAAGAAGTATTTCCTATAGAATTTAATTACTTTTAGGGTATAAAAAAAAAGTTTAAAAGTGTCCCAAGGCTGGGTGCGGTGGCCCATGCCTTTAATCCCAGCACTCTGGGAGGTCAAGGCAGGTGGATCTCAGGCCAGCCTGAGTAAGAGTGAGACACCATCCTACAAAAGAGAAAAAAGAAAAGAATGATGGAGGAGAAAGTGTCCCAATAAACTTCACAAAACAGAGCTAATCCCAAATAACCAAATACTGAGGGGGGTGGGAGAAAGAGAGGAAGGCATGAAACATAAGTCAAATTTACTTAGAGAAAGTAGTGAATTGAATACTGTCCCCACAAAACATGTCTGCCTATAACCTCAGAACGGGACCATATTTGGAAACAGGGTCTTTGCAGCTATAATGATTATAATGCGATCTTACTGGGTTAGGCTGGGCCCTACATCCAGTGGCTGGTGTCCTCATAAGAGGAGACTCGCAGAGATAGACGTGAACCAGCCCTGAGAGGCGGAAGAGGAGACTGCAACGGCACAGCCACAGCCCCGAGAATGCCAGGGACGGGGAAGAGCTAGGGGGTGGCAAGGAGGATCCTCCCCTGGAGCCTACACTTTGATTTTCCACTTCCACTCACCAGAGCTGTGACAGAATAAATTTCTGTTATCTTAAAGCCACCCGGGTTGTCTGGGCATGGTGAATCACACCTATAATCCCAGCATTCTAGAGGCTGATGTAGGAGGATCCTTTGAGATCAGCAGTTTGAGAGCAGCCTGAGCAAGAGTGAGACCCCATCTCTACTAAAATAGAAAAGATTGGCCTGGCACAGTGGTGTATGCCTGTTATTCTAGCTCCTAGGGAGGCTGAGGCAGGAGGATCACTTGAACCCAGGAGTTTTGAGGTTGTTGTAAGCTAGGCTAATGCTACCAACACTCTAGCCTGGGCAAAAGAGTAAGACTGTGTTTCAAAAAAATAAATAAAAGAAATACCTACATAAATTAAAGAAATGAGTCACCAGCTTGTGGTACTCTTGTTATGGCAGCTCTAGAAAACTAAAGTGAATAAAGATGCAAGTATTTTTCTATTTCTTTGGTGATTTCAAACAAACACTTTGTAAGGGAAAATAATATATGGGTGGCATTTATCATCTCGGAAACAAATGAATACAGAAGTCTCAGTCTTGGTTTGTACTGCAGGCCCACACTCACCTGGAGGACACACTCAGCAGAAGATTTGCCCCAAGCAGCTGAGAGGTTTGGGATTAGAGTATAAAGTGAAGCTCGTATACCATGGCCAAAGTATTTAGAAGCTATGAGTTACACTGTGTTTACCTCAAATTGACAAATACACCTTCATAAACCACTCAGAAAGCTAAGTTTGAATTTAGAATTTCCCAGGCTCCTTGGAGTTCTGAGCTATGTATATGCTTTGTTCATACCCCATGCACATGGGGGTCCTTGTCCCATCTCAGGCCTCTGAGTACAGAGATCAGCAGCATAGTTTACCCTTGGGAAGTATGGATTTAGTAAAGAGGCCCTGGGAGCTGGGTAGGATCACTTAGAGAATCCTGGGGTCCTGGGTGTCGAGAATATGGTCTTGAAGGCAGGAGGCACCAGGTCACAGCACTCAGAACCCCACTGTTTCCAACCTAGATAGATTTATTTGTCTCCTTGGCTCTGCAGACCCCTCACCTGTTGAGGAGTGTGGTCAAAGGAGGGACAGAGCAGGGCCCTCCCTGGATCAGTCACCTTGCATAGAAAGATTCAACTCCACAGTTCACTGAGGACAGAAGAGTTAGTAACTATGTGGGAACATCAGCTATGTGGGAACATCAGAGGACAGACCATGCTGCAAACCATGACAGAAACTGTTAGACACCTGAGTCCCTTCCTGGAGTTTTCTCCCTTTTTTCCCCTCAAACAGCTTCAAAAAAAAAAAAAAGATAGTAAGATTTATTCATTGAGGACAGTCTAGTTTTATTCTTTCTCCCTCAGTAAAACAAAACCCAAATAATCATCTATTAATCCACAAGCTTGTCTATGACCTGGTGAGGTCTGGCCAACTCTCCCTTCCCTCTAAGCAGCACGTCACATTCTTTATTATTTTTGACATTTTTAAATTAAAACAATTTTTTAAACAAAAAATATATATTTTTTCATGTCACATTCTTTACCAAGAAAACATGTGGAAGAAAATGGACAATGGGGGCTCATGCCTGTAATCCTAGCAAGCTGGGGCAGGTAGATGGCCTAAGCTCAGGAGTTCCAGACCAGCCTGAGCCAGAGCAAGACCTCGTCTCTAAAAATAGCTGGGCCTTGTGGCAGGCGCCTGTAGTCCCAGCTACTCGGGAGGCTGAGGCAAGAGAATCACTTAAGCTGAAGATGTTGAGGTTGCTGTGAGCTGTGATGTCATAGCACTCTACTGAGGGTGACCAAGTGAGACTGTCTGGAAAAAAAAAAAAGAAAAAAAGAAAAGAAAATCGACAATGGTGGTGATGAGATATAGAGGCAATAGATGAGTTTTGCTGCTTAAAAAATACTCTTTTTCTTATTTTGTAATCCTTAAATAAAACATTAAGAAAGTAGAATACAACTCTATATTAAAAAGAATTATGTAACGTGACAAAGTACAGCTTAATTCCACAAATCACAAATGCAAGGATGGTTCAATATTAGATAATTTATGTTTCTTGCCTTAGATTTAAATCTTTTATCCAACTTGAATCAATTTTTGTAAGTAGAGAAAGGAGGGGGTCCAGTTTCAGTCTTCTACATGTAGTTATCCAGTTCTCCCAGCACCATTTATTGAATAAGAATTTGTTTCCCCAGTGTATGTTCTTGTTTGGTTTATCAAAAATCAGGTGGCTGTAAGATATTAGTTTCATCTCATAGTTTTCTATTCAGTTCCAAATGCCAATGTCTCTATTTTTGTGCCAATACCATGCTGTTTTGATCACTGTGGCCTTGCAGTATAACCAAAAGTCTGGTAGGGTGATATTCCCAGATTTGTTTTTATTACTAAGAATTGCCTTGGCTGTAGGAGATTTTTTTCTGGTTCCATACAAAATGAAGAATTATTTTCTCCAAATCTAGAAAATATGATGATGGTATTTTAATGGGGATTTCATTGAATCTGTAGATTCCTTTGGGAAGTATAGACATTTTAACAATGTTGATTCTTCCCAGCCATAAGCATGGTATGTTCTTCCATTTGTTATTATCTTCTGCTATTTCTTTTCTTAGGGTTTTATAATCTTTCTTATAGAGGTCCTTTGCTCTTTTGTTAGGTATATTCCTAGGTATTTTGTTTTCTTTGCAGCTATGGTGAAGGGGGTTGTATCCTTAATTAGCCTCTCATCTTGGCTGTTATTGGCATATACAGAGGCTACTGACCTGTGGACATTGATTTTATATCCTGAGACATTGCTGTATATTTTGATCACTTCCAAGAGTCTTATAGTTGAGTCTTTGGGGTTCTCTAAAAATAAGAACATGGGGGCAAGATGGCCAACTGGAAACAGGCTCCAACAGAAGCTCCTATCCAGAGACAAGGATAACGTCCAGAAAATATCCAATTAAGCTGAAGACAGGGAGCGCAGCCAAGAGAGAAGTGAGATAACTCCAGATCACCCCTGCTGAGATAAGCTGTGACTCCAAGACAACAATCTTCAGCTAAGACTTCACCAGAGTCACTGATCCACCAGGATTGGACAAGAACCAATTGAATACAAGACTGAGCCACCTAACCCCACCACATCAAGTAGGTTTCCCCAGCCTCAGACTATAACACTGTACAGGTCCTTTGCAAAACTAAAGGGGAAAAAGTTGCAATCATCAGTCCCAGATCCTTAACAAAGGGCTGGTTAACCACAACTCCAGGAAACCCCAATCCAATCTCACCTTACCAGACCACCTAGCCAACAGTGAAAAACAATCATGAGGTAGAATCGGTGGAAAAACTCTGGCAACATGAACAATCAGAGCAGATCAACTTCCCCAAGAAATGATAAAGCAGATACAGCACAAGATCCTATTCCCAAACAAATGGCTGAGATGTAAGAAATCAAGTTCAGAATTTGGATAGCAAATAAAATCAACAAAATGGAGGAAATGATAAAATTAGAATTTAAAGCAGAAATTCAAAAGATGACTCAAGAATTCAAGGAATTTAAAGACAAAATGACCAAAGATTTTGACACATTAAAGCAAGAATTTGCAGCCCTCAAAGATCTAAAAAATACAGTAGAATCCCTCAGTAACAGAATGGAGCAGGCAGAAGAAAGGATCTCCGATATTGAAGACAAAGCTTTTGAACACTCCCATACACTCAAAGAGGAAAAAAAAGTGGAGAACAAAAATGGATCATCTCTCAGAGAGCTCTGAGATAATTCGAAGAGGTCTAATATTCGCCTTATAAGAATACTTGAAAGTGATGAGCTTGTTGTGAGGGTAAATGCTTTGCTTCATGAAATAATTAAAGAGAATTTTCCAGACATGCCCAGAGATTCTGAAATTCAGATAGCAGTTTTAGAACTCTGGCACAACTCAACCCAAATAAAAATTCTCATAGACATATTATAATTAATTTCGCTAAAGTTAATATGAAGGAGAAAATTATGAAAGCTGTAAAATGGAAGAAAACCATTACATACAAAGGGAAGAACATTAGAATGACTTCAGATCTCTCCGCTGAAACCTTTCAAGTTAGAAGAGAGTGGTATTCAAACTTTAATCTCCTTAAACAAAATAACTTGCAACCCAGGATCCTGTACCCAGCTAAACTGAGTTTCATCTATGATGGAGAAATTAAATTCTTTAAAACATTCACATGTTGAAGAAATTTGCCATAACTTTACCAGCTCTTCAGGATATTCTCAGACCTATCCTCCATAATAAACACCACAATCCTCCACCACCTAAGTAAATCACTCAGAAATTTTTGATCAAATTCTAACCTCCATAGTGGCGAAAGGATTAAAAATGTCCACTGGACTTCCAAAAAACTTGATACCCAAACCTTTGCCTGGTTTATCATTACTCTCAATAAATGTGAATAGCTTAAATTGCCCTCTAAAGAGACATAGGTTGTCTGACTGGATACAAAAACACAGGCCAGACATCTGCTGCATTCAAGAATCTCATCTTATCTTAAAAGATAAACATCCCCCCCCTCCTTTTCTCTCCTCCTTGGTGGTGCTCTGCAGCATCCCTCCCTTGCCAATAAAAATATTTTGTACAAAAAAAAAAAAAAAAAAGATAAACATAGACTCAGGGTGAAGGGATGGTCATCTATAATTCAGGCAAATGGAAAACAGAAAAAAGCAGATGTTGCAATTTTATAAACAGATAAAATAGACTTTAAACCAATCAAAGTAAGAAAAGACAATGATGGTCACTTCTTACTTGGCAATGGCAACACTCAACATGATGAGATTTCAATTATCAACATCTATGCACCCAATCAGAATGCGCCTCAATTTATAAGAGAAATTCTAACTGACACGAGCTATTTGATTTCCCCCAGCACCATAATTGTTGGACACATTAACACTCCCCTGGCAGTGTTGGATAGATCCTCAAAAAAGAAGCTAAGAAAAGAAATTTTAGAATTAAACTTAACCTTTCAACATTTGCATCTAATAGACATCTATAGAACATTTCATCCTAACAAAACAGAATACACATTCTTCTCATAAGCCCATGAATCATCCTCCAAAACTGATCACATCTTAGGTCACAAGTCTAACCTCAGCAAATTTAAAAGAATAGAAACGATTCCTTGTATTTTCTCGGACCACCATGGAATAAAAGTTGAATTCAGTAACAACAGGAATCTCCACACGCATACAAAAACATGAAAACTAAATAACCTCAAGCTGAACAATAGCTGGATTATAGATGAGATTAAGAAGGAAATTACCAAATTTTTGAAACAAAACAATAATGAAGAAACAAACTATCAGAACCTCTGGGATACCTCAAAGGCAGTCCTAAGAGGAAAATTTATAGCATTGCAAGCCTTCCTCAAGAGAACAGAAAGAGAGGAAGTCAATAACAATGGGACATCTCAAGCAACTGGAAAAGGAAGAACTTTCTAAATCCAGCAGAAGAAAAGAAATAACTAAAATTAGAGCAGAACTAAATGAAATTGATAACAAAAGAATCATACAACAGATCAACCAAAGAGTTGGTTTTTTGAAAAGGTCAATGAAATAGATAAACCATTGGCTAACCTAACCAGAGGTAGAAGAGTAAATCCCTAATTTCATCAATCAGAAATGATAAAGGCCAAATACCAACAGACTCCTCAGAAATTCAACAAATCCTTA
>CAUYPK010053030.1:0-18372 GCA_963574355.1 Loris lydekkerianus | reverse complement strand
CTTTGTCTTCAATGTCAGAAATCCTTTCTTCTGCTTGCTCCATTCTGTTACTGAGGGATTCTACTGTGTTTCTCAGATCTTTGAGGGATGCAACTTCTTGTCTCAATGTTTCAAAATCTTTGGTCATTTGCTCTTTGAATCCGTTGAATTCTTGAGATAACCTTTGGAAATCTAATTTGATCTTATTTGCTATCCAGATCCTGAATTCAATTTCTGACATCTCAGCTATTTGTTTGTGCATGGGGTCTTGTGCTGTTTCTGCTCAATTGATCCTTGGGGGAGTTGATCTACTCTGATTATTTATATTGCCAGAGTTTTTCTGTTGATTTCGCCTCATGATTGCTTTTCACCGTTGCCTCTGGCTGTCCTCAGAGTTGGGGAGGTGTCTCTCCAAGATTATACCCCAGCGGGATCACTCTATTGTTGCTGGATCTTTGTAGGGAGTGACCCCGTGTAGTTCCTCTGGGGCTGCTGTAGTTAGGGAGTTCTGGTTGTGGAAGCAGGTCCGGTGTGCGACACACCCAGATTCAGCAACAGGGCTGGGGGAGGTGCGCATGGTTCTCTGTGCCTGGCACCCAGTAACTTTGGCACAGAGAAACCAAGGCTCTAGCAGTCTCTGGCCAGGCGAAGGGCTCTGTGCAGAGGCAGGGAGGGCTCCAGAGGGCACGCAGCTCCCAGAGTCCCTGGTCAGATGGATGAACTGGTGTGGAGGCTCAGAGGACACAGGAGGGGGGACGCAGAGTTGCATGGTTCCTGCAGTTCCTGGTCAGAGAATGCAGAGCCCCGGTCACTGGTCAGGGGTTGCTGTACAGCTCTTATGGAGGTCTGGGCGGAGCCAAGCCCAGGAGTTTGAGGTTGCTATGAGCTGTGACGTCAGGGCACTCTACCCAAGGCAACAGCCCAAGGGTCCAGTATGCCAAAACTGTCTCACTCTGCCCCTAAGGATTAGGGCTGTGAGGCAGTTCAGTCCCCACCTTTAAGCTGCTCAGTCACTAGTTTACTTTGTCCCGCCTGTTCCTTGCTCTGGGACCCTGGGGGCAGAGCTTGCCGGAGCAGTTTTTTCACACAATGGCTTTCACTGAGCCAAGCTCAGTGGCTCATTTTGGGGCCCCAAACAATGCCCAAAGTTCTCCACACTTTTGCTCAAGCTCTGCCCAAGGCAGCTCAACTGAGCGCCAAGTCCAAGAACGCCAATAAAGTTCACAGGTAAGGCCTTTCCAGTTTGCAGTCTCACTGCTGCTTGTACTCACGGTTGCCGGTGTGATTAGGTCAATCAAACATACATAGCCACTTGCCAGTTTTCCACTGTTTTTGTCCTCCTCCTGGGGTACAGAAGTCCCTTGCTGGCTCCCTGTATTCTCAAAGGGATGATCATAGGCAGATCCCACCGGCCAGAGATGTCTGGAGTCTTGTCTCCCCAGACTTGCCGTGCCCAGTTGCAGGGAAGCTGTTACTCAGCCGCCATCTTTAATTCAATCCGTGAACTGAAATTCTTAAAACTCTCTAAAGTCTTCCCACCTAGGATGGAGGCCACAAGGAAACAACACTCCCCTTTCAAAAAAGAAAGGTTGGTGATGGTGGTGGTCTACAGGGAGGCTTATTTTTATTGAGCATCTTAGGATTGCTAAGTGTGATGAAACGGGAAAAAAATAAATAACCATTTTAGGAATTATAGTTGCCTTTCTTTTCCATAAATTGAAAAGAAAAATCTCTCAAAATTTTTAAGATAAAGTAATATTAACATGTATAAGTGCAAATGGACTGTCCAATTCTTGAAATTTAGAACTTACAAGTATTTTTCCAATATTTTTTAAAATTATTCATTCATAAGAAAGGTAGAATGGAAATTAATACATACATTAGTTTATTTACTTGGCTTTATTAAAATTTCCAAGGAAGAAATATTGCTGCCTATCTTTAAAAATGAAAAACAGGTAAAGCTCCTTGCTTTCTTTCTTCTATTCCTGTATTTCTTTTATTCTGTCTACCTATCTATCCATCTTTAGTGTGGTCTTGTTAAAAGACTTTATAAAGTTCAGCAATTTCCTTATGATTTTCTTTCTGGGTGTTTTTATTTCTTTAACTTTTTTTATTTCAGATTAATATGAGGGTATAAATGATTAGGTTTGACTATTTGTGTTTGTCGGGTATAGTTCAAGTTATAGTTACTAGTACCTTAATATATGCTCAGTGAGAGAGGAAACCTTTACAGTTATTTACAAAAAATTAGACTGCTGAAGTTTCTTTATATCTCAGCTCTCCGGTATTGTCTTAAACCACTCAGTGGCTGTGGTGAAAAGTCCAGGTAGGCGATACGGTCCCCTCTCCTGCTCTGGCCTAGAGGAACATTCCAAAGATCAATCAGGAAAAGAAATTTTTCTCTAATACTTAGGAAGTAGTAGATCTATAAAGGCTTTTTAAAAAGTTTTCTTTTTTCAACTTTACCAGTGTTCCACAAACTGTTGTATGCTGGAGATTTTATTTTTAAAAATGCAAAAATTTGAGGCAATGTCAAAACAAATTTTGACATATACTAAGGAGCATAGGCCTCTTCACTTTCTCTCTCTTTTTTATTCTTATTTAAAAAAAATCTCTAAATAAATTGTATTTCAAGCCCAGGTACATGAATCTAGTTCAGCATATCTATTTTGGGGATAATTGCTATTGAACAATTACCCCTAAAATAGCTATTGGCTCAACCTGCAAGCTGTTATGGAGAGTTTCATATGCACTTATTTTTCTATGGGAATATGGAAAAGAAATCAGAAAAAGCTTCTCATTCAACTTTCCACCCTAACACCATACTGAACATCATATATATTACCCTGGGTGTCATTGACTGTGCTAATAAATAAGATCCTTAGTTTCAGGAAATTTACAAATTAAAAGTTCTTGAGAGTAATTGTGGGTATTCTCAGCCAGTTGGTGGCTTACACTCCAAATAGTGATTCAGTGGCAACAGTACCTTCTTTTTTGTAGTACTGACATTCTGCAAATATTCCACGACAGTCTGAAGATAAGAGAGGAGACAAAGGAGAAGGCATATTTGCTTCTTAATTAATTTGACCTACAAATGAGTGACACATACTACTTCTACTCATATCGCAGTTACTAGTCCCAAAGGTCTTACATAGATGCAGGTCTGGTTCAGAAATGAAATTCTTTGCTGGATGGACAACCACTTCCCAGCAACAACTCACCCCGTGGCCAGGGAACAGTAAGGCTTGGTGGGCAGTTAATTGTCATTGCTATTGCAGGTAAGGAAAACAAATACTTTTTAATCATCAAAGTTTGATAAATTTTTCCCAGTAAAAAAGTATTTCATACTCTACAATAATGTAAAGAAATCTTTACACATAAATTGATTTAAACTTGATTAATGGTAAATATTGAGCAAGCTATGAGTCATGATGTGAAACTTTAATGCTAGTGCAACATTGAATGTTTCCAAAAATATTTGTATTTATTTTAAAAGTCTTCACTGTCAAATGAAAATATTTCTTGCCTCTTCTTTATTTTAATTCACAATTTACGTAACTCTTTAAAAAGAATAAGTTCTACTTTCTAATAGAATACAGTGCTGTTTTAGCTTGATTCCATACTTATGTCTGTAGGAGAACTGGAATTTGACAAACTAATTATGATTTTAACTGAATCTTGAAGACATGTTTCCAGGTATAGACATTTATAATTTGGGGCGGGGGTAAGTATATTTGTCATAGTTTCTAATTACCCTCCCATAATAGCAAGTGCATATGTAAAGCAAATGAAGGAAACTCTTGCTCATATGTCATGTTAATCACCTTATTTTTCATTTATCATGCTGTAATTAAGTCATAGTGTCAACTACTACTATAAAAAAGTGAATGGTAATATTCAGGTTATGAAGACCAGATAATTAAGGGAGTGTCTACAACTAATAGAATTTTTGAACTGAACTTTTGGAAAGAGAGAGAGTGACTATATAATCCATCATACATGTTTTCTTTTGATAGAAATGGAATGAATTGATAAGGAGAATAGCTCATTCTCTCAGTTTATATGTTTTTTTCTATCTCATTTGGACAGTGCTTCTTTGGGTTCACTCTTTATTCCAGCCCTAAACTAATTAAATGGCCTTATTTACTGTCTTCTCCCTTTGCCACTAAAGCTCTAAAGGTATTTTCTTTTTTGGCTCCAAAGCAAAAAATATAAACAATTGATTTCTAAGGTCAATGACTTGGGAAGGATATTGGATATGACCCAAATTAAAGTCAAACATTTCTTCTTGCGGCCCTAACTTTCTAGATATGTCAGAGTTCACAAAAGTGGACTTTCAAGAAATTTTTCATTGTATTAAATTCTTTGAAAAGACTTACTCCTTACAGGTAAAAATAGATTTTTTTCGTTTCAGATTATTGTGAGGGTAGAAACAACCAGGTCATGATATTTGTGAGGTAAAGTCCCTCTTGTAGTTGTATCCAGCACCCAGAAATTGTGGCATATACACCTACATCATGCCCATTAAGTGGGAGCACAACAATCTCTCCTAGCTCTCCTCCCTCATTTTCACTTCCCCCCAACTTAGTTTTTCTCATATGAAGGCATGTGTTAGATTGTCTACTGGCTCCATAATAAAATTGAGTACACTTAATATTTGCTTTTCCAGTCTTAGGATACTTTACTGAGAAGGATGTGTTTCAACTTCACTCAGGTAAATACAAAAGATGTAAAGTCACCATCTTTTCTTACAGCTGAATAGTACTCTATGGTATACATATACCACAATTTAATAATCCATTCATGAGTTCATGAACATTTAAATTGTTTCCACATCTTTGGTGATTGTATAGTGGGCTGCAAGAAACAGTCTAATGAAAATGTCTTTATGATAAAATGATTTTTTTTCTTCTGGGTAGATTCACAATAGTGGGATTACCAGGTCAAATTGGAGGTCTAATTTGAGTTCTATCAGGATTCTCCATACTTCTTTCCAAAGAGGTTGCATTAGTTTGCAGTCCCACCAATGGTGTAACATATTTTCTCTTTCACCAAACCTGTGCCAGCACTTGTAACTGTAGGACCTTGTGATGTGTGCAATTCCTACTTGGGTTAGGTAATACCTCTGTGTAGTTTTGATTTGCATTTTTTTGATGATTAGGGACTGTAAAGATTTTTTCACTTGTTTGTTAGCCATTCATCTGTCTGCCTCAGAGAAAGTTCTGTTTCTGTCTCTTGCCCAGTGATAGAGGGGATTGTTTGCTCCTTTGTTGTTGATTAATTTGAGTTCTCTGTAGATCCTAGTTATCAAGCCATTGTCAGATTATTAAAATAAAAATATCTTTTTCCATTCTGAAGGCTATGTGCTTTAATTGTTGTGTCCTTAGCTGTACAAGTTTTTAAATTTAATTAATTCCCATTTGTTTATTTTTGTTGTTGTTGTGATTGCCACTGAAGTCTTCTTCATAAAATCTTTCCCCAGGCTGATATCCTCAAGACTTTTTCCTGTATTTTCTTCTAAGATTTTTATCATTTTTATCATATATTTAAATCCTTTATCCATTTTAATCAATTTTTATATGTGGTGAAAGGTACAGGTTCAAATTTAGTCTTTTATATGTATTTATTCAGTTTTCCCAGAACCATTTTTGAATAGGGGTTCTTTCGCCCAACATATGCTTTTGTTTGGTTTATCAAAGATCATACGGCAGTACAAGACTGGTTTTATCTCTTGGTTTTCTGTTTGATTCCATATGTCTGTGTCTCTATTTTTGTGCCAATGCCATGCTATTTTGATCATTGTGGACTTATAACCTACAGTCTGGTAGAGTACTATCTCCAGCTTTGTTTTTGTTGCTAAAAATTGCATTGGCTATATGGGTTTTTTTTTCTTGTTCCATACAAAATGAAGAACTATTTCTTCCAGTTCTTCAGAGTATGATTTTGGTACTTTAATGGGAATTGCAGTGAATCTATAGATTACTTTGGGTAGAGGAAGTACATGGTATGTTCTTCCATTTGTTTGTGTCTTCTGCTATTTCTTTTCTTTGGGATTCATCATTCTCTTTGTAGAGATTTTTTTTTTTTAATCTCTTTCGTTAATTATATTACTAGGTATTTCATTTTCTTTGAAACTGGTATGAGGACATTATATCTTTGATTAGTTTGTCGACTTAGCTGTTGTTGGCCAATATAAAGACTACTGCTTTATAGATATCAATTTTATACCCTGAGACATTACTATATTTCTTCTTCACTGCCAGGAATCTTGTGGTTGAGTCCCTGGGGTTTTCAAAGTATAAGATTATCAACAAAGAACAAGAGTTTTACCTCCTCTGCCCCCATTTGGATGCCCTTTATATCTTTCTCTCGCCTGATTGCATTGGCT
Source organism: Loris lydekkerianus (assembly GCA_963574355.1). Lineage (NCBI taxonomy): Eukaryota > Metazoa > Chordata > Mammalia > Primates > Lorisidae > Loris > Loris lydekkerianus. The sequence continues at coordinate 12,005 of CAUYPK010053030.1, read as the reverse complement.
AGAACTTCCAGAATTATGATAAATAGTAGCAGCAGTAGAGAACATCCTTGTCTGGTTCCAATTCTAAGTGGAAAAGCTTTCAGTTTTACTCCTTTCAGTGATATCAGCCATGGGTTTATCATAGATGGCTTGAATTGGTTTAAGAAATGTGCTACTTGTGCCTATTTTCATAAGTGCTCTTGTTAGAAAGGATGGTGAATTTTATCAAATGCTTTTTCTACATCTATTAAGAGGATCATGTGGTCTTTGTTTTTGCTTCTATTAATATGGTGAATTACATTTGTGGATTTGTGTGTGTTAAACTAGGCTTGCATTCCTGGGTTGAAGCCTACTTGATCATGATGTATAATTTTTTTAATGTGTAGTGTAATCTATTGGCTACGATTTTATTGAGTATTTTTGCATCAATATTCATTAGTGAAATTTTTCTATATTTCTCCTTCTTAGTTGGGTCCTCCCCTTGTTTGTGGTATTAGGGTGATATTTGCTTGATATAACATGTTAGGGAAGGTTCCTTTCTTCTCAGTGTTTTAGAGTACATTCTGGAGTATATATAAGCTCAGCTTTGAAGAAGTTTTGATAAAAATCAAAATACTGGTGTGAAGAAACCTGGTCCAGGGCTTTTTGTTGTTATTGGAAGATTTTTTTATTGTTTATTTATTTATTTATTTATTTTTTACTCTCAGTGGTTGATATTTGTCTTTTCAAGATATCTATTTCTCGCTGGCTAAATCTAGGGAGATGGTATGATTCTAGGTATTGGTCCAATTCCTCCATATCATCAAATTTCTGAGTGTACAGTTTCTTGTAGTAGTTAGAGATAATCTCTTATAGCTCTGTTGTAATTTCTCTGTTTTCATTTCTGATTGAGGTTATTAAAGATTTTACTTTTCTATGTCTCATTATTCTGGCCAAAGTTTTATCAACTTTAGTTATCTTTTTAAAGAACCAACTTTTTGTTCATTGATTTTTCTGCAATTGTTTATTCTTTTCAATTTTATTTATTTCTGATTTAATTTTGTTTATTACTTTTCATCTGCTGGGTTTGGGATTGGATTGCTCTTCTTTTTCTATTTTCTTGAGATAATTCATTAGATTGTTGATGTTTCTCTTTCTGTTTTTTGTATGTAGTCATCTAATGTAATAAATTTCCCACTTAGGTCTGCTTTTGTAGCATCACACAGGGTTTGGTTACTTATAGCTTCATTATTGTTAAGTTTGAGGAATTTAATAATTTTCTCCTTTGTTTCTTCCTTTACTCAACCTTCATTCGGCATAGATTGTTTAATTTCCATGCCTTTGTGTGGGGATGAAAATTTTGTTAGAGTTGAGTTCCATCAAAATTGCCTTATAGTCTGAGGAGATACAAAGTATAGTTTCAGTTCTTGTAATTTGTTGAGGTTTGATTTGTGTCTTAAGATATGATCTATTTTTGAGTATGTTACATGGACTGACAGGAAGGATGTATATTCATTCACTCTGGGATGGTATATTCTACAATGTTTATTAAGCCTATTTGTTCTAGGGTTGCATTTAAGTTTCTTTTATCTTTGTTTAGTTTCTGTTTTAGAGTATCTGTCCAATTATGCTGGGGGCAGGGAATTAAAATCCCAACTATTATGGTGTTATATGATATCATATAGCTCAGGTCAATCAAGGTCTGTTTTACAAATCTGGGAGCATGGGTGCATAAATATTTAGAAATGAGATGTCTTCTTGATGTATTACTCCCTTGACCAGTATGAAGTACCATCTTTGTCTTTCTTAATTTCAGTTGCTTTACATCCACTTGTATCTGAAAATAAGATTGGTACTCCTACTTTCTTCTGATTTTCATTTGTCTAAAATATTACTTTCCAACCCTTTTCCCTGAGTATTTTTTGGCTTTCAAGGTTAGGTGTGTTTTCTGTAGACAACATATGGATGGCTTGTGCTTTTTTACCCAATCAGCCAGCCTGTTCCTCTTCAATGGAGAATTCAAGCCATTAACATTTATTAAGAGAATTGATAAGTGTGGTAGTCTATTCATCTGATTCAAGGTCTGTTGCTAAGTTTTATACTTTACCCATTATGAAAACTATGTTTTGTATTTTAGTTTGTAAGTATTTATTTTGCTGATCATCCATTGTCATGTTCAATGTGTAGAAGAGATATTTCCTGTTCAGCTGGTCTTGTGCCAAATTTCCTCAATGTTTAATTTCTCTATGAATCTTGAAGTGTAGTTTAGCAGGATACAGAATTCTAGGTTGAAAATTGTCTTATTTAAGAAGATCAAATGTAGTTGACTATTCTCTTCTGACTTAGATATTTTCAGTTGAGCCCTCTGCTGTTATCCTGATGGATCTGCCCTGTAGAGAAATTAGCACTTACTCCTGGCTGTTTGCAGAATGTTCTCTTTTGTCTTGACTTTAAGAGAAGTTCATTACCATGTGCCTTAGAGATGCTCTATTTGTGTTGAGATGAACCACTTTGATATCCTTCTTACAGGAGTGTTATGGAATCCTTAGTGAAACTTGAGGAATTTTCATTTGTGATATCCTGCAGTATGGCTTCCATTCCTTTGGGTCATTCTTTTCCCCTTCAGGAATACCTATTTTGTATGTTTTAATGTTTTGTGAAGTCCAATAATTCTCTATGTGACAGTTCTTTCTCTCTCTCTCTCTCTCTCTCTCTCTCTCTCTCTCTCTTTTCTGTCTCTTTAACTGCCTGGGTTAGTCAAGAAATTTATTTTCTAGCTCTGATACTCTTTTATCTCCTTTGTTTAATCTCTAATTGATACTTTCTACTGTATCTTTAAGATCCCTGATTGACTCATTTAAGTTTTTAAGCTCCCCAATTTCCTTTCTATATTCTCCATATCTTTTGCCCATTTTTGATATTGTTTTTCCTCATTCTTATCAATTCCCTTTATTCTTTTTGTCATAAAATTTACAATTCCCCTTTTGTCATTTTCATTATTCTTTATAGGTGGAATCCTCTGCAGTAACTACACCCTTGGTGTGGTTCTCATTCTACTCCCTTGGGGTGGTTGCTCATTCTCATTTTTCATGTTGCCTAAGTTTTTTGTAGGTTCCTCTTCATGTATGTTTCTTCTTGTTCACTCTCCCCTCCCCCATAGTTTTTCCTTCTCACTACCTCATTCACTTTAAATTATCTTGTCTCAGAGCTTATGTGTTTAAGTGGCCTTTTGGTATAAGGCCCAAAGAAACATAAGGGTAAAGAGTGAGAAATGAGAAAGAAAAGAAAAATATAAAGAAGAAAAGAAAAAGAAAGGAGTGGGAGAAAAAAACTGAAGAAAAGGAGAGAAAAAGGATAGTAAGAAGACAGATAGTGACAGTAGAAATGCTAGGTTTCACAAGGGAGCTTTAACCACACCCACAGTTCTAGGACTTTGAAGGGGCTATGCTGGTTAAGTCCCTCAAAATCAGGAGCTCCTTACCAGTCTGAGAAAAAGCAAGACCTCGCCTCTGCCAAATATAGAAAGAAATTAGCATTATGTCACAGAGAGTACCTAACAATCCCTTCTTTTAAAAGGCCAAAGGTAGAAAGTCACCCTAGACCAAATGCTCATGGTCTTTTTGAGCCAGACCAACACTGTGATGCCCAGCCAGTTCAATGCCATGATGCTCAAGTCCTCACAGAAGAGACAAAAAATGGAAAAATAAAAACTATAACAAAAATTTATCTTAAACAATTATTTAAGATAAAAAATGGAAAAGGGGGGATGTCTTAGATTTTGTATAAAAAATATATGTGGGACTGATAAGAAAAGTAGAATAATCTCTACCAAAAGAAAGAGAAAAGAAAGCAATAATAAAAAAGAAAAGATAAAAGGGGCTGACAAACCATAACAAAAATGGAAGAGCTCTTGCTATTGAAAAGGTAAAAATGAGAAAATAAAATGCTTCCAAACAAAACAATAAACAACAACAAAAAAAGAGAAAAAATACAGATAAAAATCAGGAATAAAATTGAAAAAAGAAACAAACAAACAAAAAAAAAGGTAAAACTGTGTGTGTGTGTGTGTGTGTGTGTGTGTGTGTGTGTATGTATGTAGCAATATATGTCCTAGGCACCAGGTTGGCTGTGGTTTTAGGAGATGAAGAACACACGCTGGATTTACTATATGTAATGGGGGTTGGAAATCACTCTCTGGTTGCAAAATAGACAGGATCTTATTTTCCTGACCTCTTTGCCCTCAATTGAGGCTTCTTTGCTTCACCAGCATTCAGTCCCCATGGGACTGGGGCCCACCATAGCTCTCACCAGACTTCCTAGGAGATCCATCATACAGTGCTCCCTCACAACAAAGAGGCCCTTCTGGGATGGGGGAGGACTGCTCAGCTCACCCCAAAGATGGCTGCTGAAGCTCAACAGGTGCTCTAGAGCCAGTCACTCACTAGGACCCTGTGGGCTGTTCCTCCAGCACATGGTCTTTCTACAATGGTAGGGTCATACCAGCAGCCAAGCTGATAGAAGAACAACCTTGCCCAGCATTTAACCTCTGCCAGATGCTGTTAGAGTTTACTCACTGTAAAAACAAAATAAAAAAACTGTAGGACAACCCTTTTCAGCCCCTAGTCCTCCGTGGGAGCCCACACCAAACACCTGCCTTCTGTGATGGTTCTCCTCTGCTCTTGACCTCATTGGTTCCTGAAATCTTTCCTTGCTTCACTGTGCCCCCAGGGCGATGTCTCTGTTGATTCCTTCAGCTAGAGGAGACTAAAGCCCACTTCCCCCTGTCTCACCATAAGTAGCTGGTAAGGAGATGTCTCTAGTCTGCCATCTTGCCCCGCCTTCCAAAATATAAATGTTTTAAAATCTTATTTTATTCACATGTCCTTCCAAAGGAAGTTAAATTCATAAATACCTGTATATACTTCTTATTATATTATTTTCTTATTACAAGGTTCTTAATGAGGCAAAATTCTTTAGTCTTTTAAACAACTTTTAGATTAGCTTTAGAATTAATTTTATTAATTTTTTAAGTGAAAGATGCATTTGACTTTCATATGTCGACCTGTTTGTGGGTGGTCAACTTGCAGACATTCTGCTATATATTACCCTCGATACCACACACACACACACACACGCACACACACATATAAATAAATAAATATTGCACATACTACACACACACACACACGCACACATATAAATAAATAAATATTGCACAAACTACACACACACACACAAACTTTCTAGTTTTTAGGAATAAAGTAACTAGTGTAGACTTCTCTATAAACTCAAATATAGACTACTTTTGTTAGAGGACTTAGTGTAAATGAATAAGTCAGATAAGTTAGTGTATTCACTCTCCAAGGAGACAGGGTAATAGGAAGGATTTAATCTAAACTTTAAAAAACCGAATGATTGTCATAATATTATTTATCGATGTAATGAATGTATTGCTTAAGACCTAAAGCTGTACTTCTTGGCCCTAACCTTGGGAGATATTATGAGATATGTATCATACAGGATTAATTGTTAGTAATAGAAAACATATAGTAATCAGAACTAATTATATTCTCAAGGAAATATTTTCCATGAAAAACAGAAAATTGTATTTTACTGCGTGTCAATGCTGACAGAAAGTCTGTATATGATTTGGAAAAATAAGTTTTGTCAAAAATATGCATGATAATAATAAGATAATAAGATAATAAATATTAAGATAGATTTCTCTATCATATGCAGTAATAATAGAATTTGTTCAAACTATTCAACCCTTACATTTGCAATAATACCATATTTAGTTACAGTTGGGTATAACTAATAAAATATAAGTTGTTAAAATGCACCATATATTATAATATTTAGATAGGAAATAAATAATTTTTATTTGCCTATAAGAGCAAAAGGTGCATAGGTCAGTTTATAAAGTTTTTAGTGTCTATGGTATAACAAATTTCAAATATTTGGGTGACTATAAGTCTTCAGAAAATGCCTTCTGAATCTCATAGGAAATAAATAATAGAATATAAGTACAGCATTTTGTATTTTAATTTATTTTTAAGTTATTTATAGTTTTGCTTGTTACATGAGAACCATGAGTTGTATTTTTTATCATCTAAAGTTGTATAGCACCTCGGAGATGCTTTTGGAATTTTTTTTTTTTAAACACAATTTACTGAAACCATGATCCAATTAATAATTCTTAAAAGATTACTTTTCGTTTTAAAAATCAATTCTGGGGATTCTTGTGTCATCAAGGGGATAGATTATAAAACAGGTTCTATTTCATTGGCAAAATATGGCTAATGTCATAATTATTTATATTTGTGTAGAACTAATAAAAGTTAAATTGTATGTACAGTCTTATTTGATTTGTTTTGTCATTGAGACAAAATTCAAACAAAATAGTATTTTGAAAGCACTGTGTACCTGACCCATATTTTCATCAATCATAGTAGTTTACAAGTTTGTAATTCATAAGCAAAAAAATATGATCAACCTAAAATAAAAATATAGGATTATTTTAAGTACTGCAAAACTCATTGGATTTTTATATATTTTGTCAACTATTTTTATTTTTATAAATATATGTCAATTGTTCAATTAAATAAAATTATAAAAAGAATTCAGAACTCACATAAACAAATTTTTTGTATTAAATACCTAGATGATGAAAATAATAACATTGATCAGTAGTTTATTGTATATTTTACTATATTGAATTTTAAAAATAATCCTATCTGAAAATGTTAAGGAAAATGTGTTTTATATATTCTTTTTTATATCATTTAAATCTACAAATAAGTTAAAAGAATAACACAAAGGATCTTATACATATAACATTTTCTAGATTCACCCATTTTCAATAGCCCCATTTGTTTTTTTCTTTCTTTCCACACCAAAATAGGGACATTTTCTTCCAAAAACTAGGACATTCTCTTACATAAACACAATACTACTATCTGACCCAAGAAACTGAACATGATACAATGAGCTTATCTAATAAATGCCTCCTATTCAAATTTCCCTAATTATCTCAATGTTGTTCCTTGGAGCTGTTTCTTCCTCTTATTCCAAGATTCAATCAAGAGCATAAATTGTACTTAGTTGTTGTCTTTGTAAATCTACAAACCTGTTTTCTTAGGACTGCATGACACCGATTATTTAAATGTCTAGGTCAGATAGATGTCTTAGATAATGACTCACAAGCTAAATTTTTGTGTGACTATTTTTTTCACATTTATGTTCAGATTCAATGTATTTTGGCAAGAATACTGCATCCAATTGTATTGCATTGATAATTCTGGTTTTGATCTTTTGATTAATGTGACCTTTGCAAGATTTCTCCATTGTAAGGTTGTCATTCTCCCTTGGTTATTAATAAGGGATATGTGGCTATGTGAATGATCTGTTCTCCAACAATTGGCAGAATGATTTTGGATCCATTGATGATTCTTCATTAAATAAATTATTACACTGATGGATTAGAATAGCCATTTTCATATTCTGTCATTCTTTTTGCATATATTTGCTGACATAATTGTGTGATTGTGTGAAGAACAACTCTTTCTTACATTTTCACCTTTTTATAGCATTACTATGGACTTAGGAAATTTTTTAAATTTAAAGTCTTACTTTTTTTTTTTTTTTAAACTCAAATCATTCCAAACTTCAGTAGTGGCATGTATTTTCAATGGAGTACAATTACAATACACAACAATGTGGCTAAATCTAGCAAAAATAAAAATGATTAAAATAAGTCTGACCCAAATGTAATATTCCATTTTATGAATTTAAAAATGGATTAAATATGATCCCATTTTATAAAGTTAAAAATCAGACAAAAAACATATCTATGGTGTTAGAAGTCAGGAAAGTGGTTACTCTTGATGGTGTAAATATCCTGGTAATGAAAATTCATCAAGCACTGCCCTTATTAAATTGGTACTTTTCCATTTGTATGTTGTGCATCAATAAAAAGTTATTTTAAAAAGGTCTAAATTTGCTCACCTGTGCAAATCTTGTTTCTTTGACCTCTTGGCATGTTCCCATCAGTCATGAAGCAGTTCTTTGAATTCCTTGCTCCAAACTATGTTTGTTTTCTATTTGTACTTTTCCTGTCCCCAACCTGAAATCAACAGTTTTTCAAGTAGTCCTTATTTTCTTCATTCTTTGAGTAAACTTACTTTAGCAGCCAAATTCTGGGCACTAAATATGCTTATTGGTGTTGGAGTATCATTACTTCCAGACTCTTTCAAAGGCTAGAGTGAGCTAGACCACACACACATGCATACACTTCTTTTAAAAATTATGAGATTGTTCTGATACCTCCAAAACACCACAGGGCTTTTCTTTCTTTTCCTATCTATTTTTTTTTTTTTTTTCTCTTTCCCATTGTAAGGACTCTGATTTCCAAATATGTCAATGTTATGTGCGTATTTCCTCATTTGGCTTTTTCTATAATACTGACAAAATATCTTTGTAGTTATTTCACTGATACTATTACAAAAAACGAATCTACAAACGAAAATCCAAAAATACAAGGAAAAAAAGCTTATAAAGGAGTTGTCAGAGCAACACTCAATGACCATGTTACAGCTTCACTTCTTTCCTTTGTAATTATTTTAATAGAGGTGCTTCTATTTTTGTTAAAACATATAATATTATATTTATAATGCCATTCTTTCACCTGATCCCCACGTTTAATTTGGTCATAAATCAAAATTAGCACAATAAATGCTCACCATTAGTCATTGGTCAGGTTCTTCCCAATTATCTTTTGAATTGATAAAACAAGTTTTTTAGTAGTTACCTCAGGAAGTGTTTGAATCCCAGTATTCCATGAATTTCTATGTGTTTAAATGTGTTTTTATACAGTCTGGGTATTTGAAGGAACCATTGCTGGGTGGCTCATTCATTCTTTAAGTTTCTTAAATGTTAGTGCAGCGTTACATTTCTTTGCATGTTGCTGTAAGAAAATACATGTATGATGATCAACTCTTTTTAAGTGATTTGCTCATTTTGTTAAATAGCTCAGAGTTTTTTTCTCTTTATTTTTATAATGTAATTGTTTTATTAAGATATAACTCAGAGTTACCAATTCTGGATCAATTTCTCATGTTATGTGTAGGGTATTTACAGAAGTTAAATTAGGGATTTAACCAGAAATATTTCTTAGATTATGATTTTAAATTAATTCTGCTCTGTCTTTTGTTTGCTTTTTAAAACTGGACCAATTATATATGTATTGGCTCATTTTGTAATTCCTTTAATTTAGGTTATGTTTTCTTTGTTGTGTCTATTATGTTACTAATGATTTTTATCATAGCTTAAATCGTGTCTATCCCTTTTGGGGAACTTTGGATGGACCCTGCATTTCTGAGAGTTATCTTTCAGTTTCCTACCTAAATTTAGTTAATTCTTGTATCACATTTCTTTGTCTAAGAAAAGAAAAATTTTAGTTCTGATACATATTTTTGAGTTTCTGATTCAAGGTAATATACATATACACAGATATGAATATTTATTCTTTACCTTTGAGACTCTCAGGAATATATCTATTTCTAAAGTTGCCTCTTTTTCCCCTAGAAGGGATACTTTTCAAGATTGCTACTCTGGGCCACTTCTTTTCAAGATTGCCACTCTGGTCCTGCGTCTTTTCAGGCTCTTTTTTCCAGAGTAGCTAACACTCTCCTCCACCAAGTGTTAGATGTGTTCTCATAAATTCTGAGGATCTTTCTAAGCATAATCCTGTGTTCCAACTGATAGACCCTGATCACCTCTTTCCCTGTCCTCCCCACAGTGAGTTTCAGCAGGGACTTCAGCTCACCCTCCTGGTTAGGGTGTTTTTCATACTACTTACACGTCTCCTACTATTTGTTAGCTATAAATTAAGGATGGTAGGTTTTATTTTCTCTTCTGGTTGATCTATATAATTTTCAGAGTATGAGTAGGGAGGTTTAGATCTACATGGTGTCCATTTACCTTCACAAACTAAACAATTTTTAAGATTAAATCACTCTTCTATTTGTGGTTATGATTTCATGTGTGCATACTATGAAGCATTATACATCATCAGATATCATTGATTTAATGGTCAACAACCATGTACTGAAACCACTTATGTGTCAAATACATGGAGTATTTCAACTTATTAGAATATTTGAAGTCTTTTGATGGGTATAATTCTCAACCTAGTAACAAGGAAACAGTTATTATTCTTATTTGTTAGTAGAACTACTTATTAGGTACTTAAAGTGCTTTGAGGAAAATTTTATTCATCCCCACAACAATGACTACTGAGAAAACGTTTTTTGCCTATTAGATTTAAGGGAAAAAATGAACACAAACTTACTGTTCACTTAATAAAATGTCAGGAATTTGATTAAGAAATAATCCTGACTACTTTCCATCCTACCTCCATGGCTCAATTTGTCCATGGTGGTAGGATGGAAAATAACCTCACAGAGAAGTCCCTGGCACTGGTGAATGCTGTTGTGACTTATTCAAAGTCTCAATTGGCCACATTTTGGTACTACAGCAAAGTTGAGCAGGTTCTTCTAACCCTTACTGAGATCCCTAGAGCTTTCCAGAGCCTGAAAAAATAGTCAACAGTGCTCAAACTCAGCTCACCCTTAAGGAAGCTGTGCTGAATGGTTTGGTGGCCACTGAGAAGTGTATATGGTTTTATATCAGTGAGATCATAGGCAAGCATGATGTCACTGGCTATAATGTTTGAAGACCAAACTTTAACATCTGATTATATTTGACTTGGTATTTGAGTGAACCGTGTGTGATCAGACTGTTATCTGAATAAGTTGTGTCCAAAAAAAAAAAAAAAAAACCAGAAAGAAAGAAAGAATCCTGATTATAAACTGAAGTGTGAAAAACTACAAAGAGGAACAGTTCAAAAAAAAGTTTAAGGTTCTAGATGTCAATAAAACTCCATTTAAATAAGGGTGACAAGCAAAAATATGGAACAGGATGCTTTTTCTGTGTTCAGTAAAGCTTCATGGAGGTCAAGTCGAGGGAGGACTGAATGTCAAGCCCCATGGTAGTAGAAGAATTGTGTCAGATAGGTTTTAAATTGTAAAAGGAATAAAAGTTAGTTGACCAGAAATATTGTATCCCAGTCCCCAAATCCATAATGATTGTTCCATGTTTATTACACACTGAAGAATGGGTCTGAGTAATGTGAATGATGACTTTTGTCTGGGTGTTAGAAATCAAAGCTATAAAGGTTGAAATGGGACTAGTCCATGGACAACTTCAAAAGTCAAAATATTTCATTAACATGAAATATTTCAAGTTAATACAACAAGAAGTAGAAAGTATTTTGTTCTTGATCTGGAGGATGTCATGATGAAAACAATTTATTAGGAAGAAATGATGGAAGGTATTTTACAGCAACAACTCTTAAATATGTTTTTTTCACTGTGCCATCAATGACAGCTGAGATTTCTGAGAGTGACACATCCTCACCTATGATGCCCATAATATATGAAGAAAAGTTGGATTTGTGTTTAATTTCTGCTGCTCTGGCTGTAACTTGGTTTCTATTTCTCTTACTCTTGAGAGAAGATGGAAATATGAACAAGCAAGAGTAATGTCCCTACTATGCATTTATATATTTATAAAAATATATTTTATTTACATCTTATATTTGAATACAGAGTTAAAGTGTCATATTACTTGCCTTCAAATCTGAATACATTTCAAAAATATGCATTTATGTGTGTATTTAAATTACCGTATTTTTATGGATTGACTCATTACTAATGATCAGTACTGGCCCCTTTAACCACTGAACTTACTGCACCAGCCAGAGTGTAGTTTGCTGGGATAGAGGCTAGAGTGCATTGTGAAACTCTGTGACTAATTTTTAGATCTCTATGTGTTCTCCAAACATCTTTCCAAAAGTAATGTATTAATTTGCATTCCCACCAGCAGTGTAGAAGTGTTCCCTTTTAAAATAGATCTGCCATTCAATCCTGTAATTCCTAGAAGACCAAAAATCACATCATAACAATGTACCAGAATGTTTATTGCAG
>CAUYPK010053028.1:0-15951 GCA_963574355.1 Loris lydekkerianus | reverse complement strand
GGCTGAGCTGAAGAGGTAGGCGGCTGAACTGAACTGTATTCCACTGAACTATTTAACCCACAACTATATAACCCACAGATGGATTACCTGTTAAGCTACGGTTTTCTGCACTTAAAGTCGTTGTTGCTAGTTTACAGTTTTCCTTTAGCAATGAATATTGAAAAGCATTTAACCTACTGATTCCTCAATTACTGTAATTGTTTTGGGTATATATTTTTATTTTTGAAATTTACCAGTGGCTGCTGCATTTTCCGCCTCGGCTTATACTCGAGTCACTAAGTTTTCCCAGTTTTGGGGGTAAAATTAAGGGGGTCGGCTTATACTCGAGTATATGCGGTTAAGTACTGTCAACTTTAAAAAAAAGATGAGAAAAGTTCAATTTACATGCATTGATATGGAAAGCAGAAATACAAAACTTCCACTTATAAATATCTGTGTAAAAAAGACATATATATTAGTGTATTATCTACATATTAAAATTGATGAACAAACTCAAAACAAACTCTGTTAATACTGACTACTTTTGAGAAAAAGTGGGGGTCTGTAGTTTAAAGTCTTTGTTGGGCTGTGCACAGTGGCTCATGCCTGTAAGCCCAGCTCTTCGGAGGCTGAGGCAGGTGGATTGCCTGAGTTCACAGGTCCAAGAACAGCCCCAGCTAGAGCAAAACCCCTTCTCTAAAAATAGCCAGGTGTTGTGGCGGGCGCCTGTAGTCCCAGCTACTTGGAAGGCTGAGACAAGAGACTCGCTGGAGCCCAAGAGTTTAAGGGTGCTGTAAGCTATGATGCCACAGCTTACCAATGGCGAGATAGTGAGACCCTGCTCATAACGAAAAACAAAAAACTTGTCTTTGTTGTTGTTGAGACTGATTATTTAACCCACTAATACAAGCAATAAGGTAGGCTGCTCTATCTAGCACAACAGGTACAAATGTAAAGCTCCACAGTCAAACTGCCTCTACCACAGTTTGAATCCTGACTCCAACAACAAATTAATATGTATGTAAAACTGACTGTGCGTGGATGTGCAAGCACAAATGTATACACACACTTTTCTGTGCTTCAATCTATCAAATGAAGATAAAGAACTTACCTCACCTCAACTACCTAGAGTAGTTGCGAGGATTAAGTGAGAATATCCACTTAAACTACTTACTTAACACAGTGCCAATCATATATAGCAAGGGCTCAGTACATATTAACTACTATTATTATTGCTATAAACATTTATACAAAAGAGCACTAGTGATAAAGTAAAATGTAAAAAAAAAACAAGTAAAATGTAACATATGGGGGAAACCTCACTATAAAAACCAATCAATTGGAGTCTTGTCTTACTTTTATAGCCAAATAGTTTCTAAGGTGAATTTCTGCTATGAAGAAACATACACAATGATGTTTTGAATTAAAGTAAGTATCATAACCACCTGGTAAGCTTAGTCAAAATAAGAAGCAGGTATTATTTAAAAAAAAAAAAAAAAAAGGAAGAAGCGGGTATTATATAAAGAGTACCACATTAAAGCATTAAATAAATGTCTAATCTTTTTCAGAAGTCATCTTAGAAGTTTCTCTACTTCAAACATTATCTCATGCCATTTCACTTGGACCAAAACTGCACAGATAAATAAGAGAATAAACAGCATGATACTGCTTCTCTCATTTTAAAAAGCAAAGAATACTATTATTAAACAAGGTTGGTAGTTGTCACCTGCCCACTCTCTGCTATAAATGCCTACTGTATATTATGTGGTATTAAGTCATTCAAATGAATGTAAATCATAGTAATTATTTTGACCTATAGTCACCAAGATATTAATACTCTCCAAATCCTCAGAGCTTATCAACCAGCCCCATTATCAACCAATATGCCATTTTTTAATAATTCTTGAGATTTAAGGGAAAGAATGGGAAGTAAAACACAAATATTTATCAAAATACTACCCACTTTTAAAGTGTAAATTCATCTTTAAATTAGGACAGATTCTGTTAAACAATGGAATTTTAATTCCCTGAAAGTAAATAAAAGATTAACATATGATGAATATAGATCTCCCACTCAGTTGGATATCAACAAAACCACTAAGCTATAAGGGCCCTAAGAGATGATCAAGTTCAATCCCTTAAACTGTCAATACGCCCAAATGAAGAAAGTCCAAGGAATCCACTGCAGAACCAGTCCCCTGAATCTTAGTAGTGAGAAAAGATCTATGCCCTCAATGAACATCACCACCTCAATTTCAAACAGAATCTAATACATCACTGGCTCCAGCGAAGAATCCAGAGGCCAAAAGTTTCCACCAGACAATGATTTCCTTTAGAATATTCTGTACCAACCAATTACTTATGCCTATAAAACACACACACACACACACACACACACACACACACACACACGGGAATTATGTTAATTATAAAAACGATACTGCTAGAAGTCATGTTGATAACTTGAATGAATATTAACAAAGATTCCATCTTACTAAGAATTTATATATAATGACAAAACTAAAGGTTATAAGCCCAAATCTATTGCTATCACAGACTAATAAATCCTAAAATATACTATTTTTCTAACCTTTATTTTTATGTTGGTGAATATAATCACCAACACTATTCACATAAAACCTTTGATATTAAGTGCTAAAGCACTGAAATTAAATAGATGGCAAGTGTGACTTTAAGTTCAACAGGAAAAGGCCAATGGATATTTTCAAGGTTGAAAACAAACTCATGACAACTTTGCTCCCAGCACTAATTGTACAACAAACTTACTGGGTTGAATTGCATTTAATTTTACGTGAGAAAATATTTAGCTCACAGGCAAATTCCACACAGGAAAAACAGACTTACATGTTAATATACATTTTAAAATTCATTCTTAAAATCTGTTAAGAATATTCCTTCAAGGAAAACATTTTGAAAATCAAATTTCTTCAAATTCCTTAAAACAAAAATCACAAAAAAGAGCTTAAGGCAAAACAAAAACAAACAAACAAACAAAAAAAAAATACAGAAAATAAAAACAAATGGGGTGTGGTGGCTCGCGCCTGTAATCCTAGCACTCTGGGTGGCTGAGGTGGGTAGGCTGCTTCAGCTCAGGAGTTGGGAGACCAGCCTGTGCAAAAAGGAGATCTGTCTATTAAAACAACAACCAAAAAAACATAAAAAATTCAATCCTTTACTTAGTACATAACTTTTAGAACACCAAGAAAATCAATTGCAAAAAGTAACTTCAGGGTAGGACACAGCAGTACACACCTATAGTCCCAGCTACCCAGGTGTATAAGGCAAGACCATCACTTGAATTCAGGAGCTCAAGGCCAATCTGGGCAATACAATGAGACACTGTTTCTTAAAAAAAATAAATAAAATAGGCTTGGCGCCCATAACACAGTGGTTAGGGCGCCAGCCACATACACCAGGGCCTACAAGTTTGAATCCAGTCCAGGCCTGCTAAACAAAAATGACAACAACAACAACAACAAAATAGCCAGGTGTTGTGGCGGGTGCCTATAGTCCCAGCTACTTGGGAGGCTGAGGCAAGAGAATCAGTTAAGCCCAAGACTTGGAGGTTGCTGTGAGCTGTGATGCAACAGCACTCTACTGAGGGAGACAAATTGAGAATGTCTCAAAAAAAAAAAAAAAAAAAAAAAATTAAAAAAAACATAATGTGATAGCATTTCCTAGTCAAATGGCCAAAAGTATGAAAAGGAAGTAGATGTTAATAATTTTTATCACATGAATGACATTTGATAGGAGTAGAGAACAAATCTTAAATTTAGTAACCCAAGCCAGCTAGTATGTTTACTCATGTAAATCACTATCACCAATTTCATAGGCCATTCTAAAAACTGAAGGAAATCGGCATTATTCTCACAATAAAGATAATATTTAAATGTTAATAGTCATGCACTGCAAAACTTTAGTCAATAATGGGCCACATGTATGGTTCCATAAAATTCTAATACATTTTTACTGTGGCTTTTCTGTGTCTGGACATGTTTAGATACACAAATAATTACCCGTATGTTATAATACAACTGCTTACAGTATTCAGTACAGCAACATTCTATACAGATTAGTAGTCTAAGAGCAATAGGTTTTACCATACAGCATAGACGTGTAGTTACTTACATATTTTTCTTCTTTTTTTTTTTTTTCTTTTTTGTTGCCTTGGGTAGAGTGCTGTGCCATGGTAGCTTACAGCAACATCAAACTCTTGGGCTTGAGCAATCCTCTTGCCTCAACATTCCAAGTAGCTAGAACTGCGGGCACCCATCATTATGCCCACCTAAGCTTATACCATTTAGGTTTGTGTAAATACACTCTGTAATGCTCCCCCAGGTACAAAATTAGTGAAGGGTGTCTTCCTCAGAATGGACCTTTGTCTTAAGTATAGCATAACAGTGTATGTTCCATGCAACTAATGGATGTAGAAATTTCTCAGGTTTTGGAAGTGACATTTAAGCTTGGAACCTGCAGGTTAATGTTTAAGGCGTCAGCCTTATACACTGAGGCAGGCAGGTTTCAACCCGGCCTGCTAACAACAATGACAACTGCAACAACAAAAATAGCTGGGCATTGTGGCAGGTGCCTGTAGTCCCAGCTACTTCCAAAGCTGAGGCAAGAGATTCACGTAAGCCCAAGAGTTTGAGGTTGCTGTGAGCTATGATGTCACAGCATTCTACAAAACTGCAACATAGTGAGACTCTGTCTCAAAAAAAAAAAAAAAAAAAAGTGACATTTAAAATTAATCTTACTTGTCCACTATAAATCTTATGCAGTCTATGTAGATGTAATCCTCCAAAGAGACTTGGTTAGGCTTCAGATTATGAACTTAGACTTAGATAACAAGAGTAATAAATAAAATTTGCACAGGACTTATTTATTCTAATAGCAAAATTTAAATGGGCCAATGAACTATATAAAACAACTGTCCATTAATCCTACTTTACAAATAAAGAAACTTAAGTGTTAGAGAATTAGTGGTTTGTATGCAACAAGTCACAGCATCAGGTCTCAGACTGTAATCAAAATGACATTTGGAGCTACATAACTGCACAATTACACACACCAGATCAAGAAAATGACCAGGGCCTAGGGAAAAGTGTGCTTAAATTAAATATACCAGGAACATAAATTAAACAACTCTACAAGAAAATGGGAGTAGAAATCACCCTTGCCTGTAATAGAAGTCATTCTTACTTATCTAAGATGGCAAGAACTTCAAAGAAGCCTATCTTTAAAATGGGAATGAATAGCCTTTAAGCTTCCCCCAAGACCAAGGGACTGAGAGCAAAGACAATAGCCATTAAAACAATCTCTGCTTGCAAAGAGCTTACAGCTCTCTGTCCCCACCTAGATTCCAATCTTGACTCTGCTCCATAACAACAATAAAACAGACAATACCTTCATTCATCTAAGTTTCTTTCTCCATTAAACTAGAGATAGTAGTATTAACTTGAAGGGATAAGTATCAGAAACAAGGTATATAAGCCTCTCAGAACCTTACCAGAATATGATAGCTACAATATACAATTAAATGACTAAATATGAAAGAAAAGGGGAGATAAGGGAGTCACTGAGTTCATCATCATGAGAAAGGAAAAATTTTAGTCAGACATTGTGGCAGTGCACTGTAGTCCCAGCTACTCAGAAGGCAGAGGAAAGAGGATAAGTTGAGCCCAAGTTTGAGGTTGCTGTATGATGCCACCACACACTACCCAAAGCCACTCTATCCAGTGCGTCAGAGAGAGACTCTCTCAAGAAAAAAGAAAAATTTACAGAACTGTGAAGACAGTTTATCATTTTACTTTAAATTTAGGAAGAACATAAATACAAAGTCAGCAGTTTATTCACCAATCAAATATCAAATTCTAAGTAGCCATACTGCCACACTCAAAACGGCTGCATCTGGCTCAGCGCCTGTGAACAGTGGTTGTGACACCAGCCACATACATGGAGGCTGAAGGATTCAAATCCGGCAGGGTCAGCTAAAAAACAATGACAACTGCAATAAAAAATAGCTGGGCAGGCACCTGTAGTCCCAGCTACTAGGGAGGCTAAGGCAAGAGAATCTCTTAAACCCAAGAGTTAGAGGTTGCTGTGAGCTGTGATGCCACAGAACTCTACCAAGGGCGATAAAGTGAGACTGTCTCTTAATAAAACAAACAAAACAAACAAACAAAAAAAAACCTATGAACACTACGTATTAAGCATGGTGATTATGAAAAAGGAGAAGCAATTGAGGGAGGGAAGGAAAGAGGAATGATTTCTAAATACCTCTTCCCCAATAGACAGACAAAAGCCTTCTGGGTAAGGATAACTGCAATCGAAGTAAAGTAAAATACTCCATAGATTACAACAAGGTGTTCCCTAAAGATGAAAACAATTTTATGTCTGATAAAACATAAAATTGGATACAGGGACACATAAGAATGAAAAATTCCCTAAATATTCTTTTCAGTACATGTTCTTAGGGCTGGGCATGGTGGCTCATGCCTATAATCCTAGCACTCTTGAGAGGCTGAGGCAGGTAGAATGCCTGAGCTCACAGGTTCAAGACTAGCCTGAGCCAGAGCAAGACCCCCACCCCCACCCCTAAAAATAGCCGGGTGTTGTTAAGGGAGCCAACAGTCCCAGTTACTTGGGAGGCTAAGGCAAGAAACCTGCTTGAGCCCAACAGTTTGAAGTTGTCGTGAGCTATGACATCTCAGCACTGTACTGAGAGGGAAAAAGTAAGACTGACTCAAACCAAAAAAACAAAGAAACATGTTCTTGTCATTGTTATGAACTCCACCATAATAATGATATCACAGAGGTTAATCTCTTTGACAGGCTTTGTACCAGAAAGTCAATTGCTGACTTTCAATAAAAAATATTTTAACATTGTGATAATCATAGTTTGGCACAATCTCTTCCTAACAAGTATGCAGCCGGGCATCAACAGCGTTATACCCTAGGGCTTTTCAGGATGAAATATTATTAAGTTTGGGGCAGTGCCTGTGGCTCAAGGAGTAGGGTGCCTGCCCCACATACTGGAGGTGGCGAGTTCAAACCTGGTCCTAGCCAAAAAACCCTGCAAAACAAAACAAAAAAAAAACAAAAAAAAAAAAACAAATATTATTAAGTTTATAGATAAAATGTAGTTTTAACAAAAGATGAATAACGAATAATGTCAAATTTTTATATGCAGGCTCAGTGCCCATAGCACAGTAGTTTTGGTGCCAGCCACATACACAGGAGCCTGCTAATCAACAATGACAACTGCAACAAAAAATAGCCAGGCATTGTGGTGGGTGCCTATAGTTCCAGCTACTTGGGAGGCTCAGGCAGGAGAATCACTTAAGCCCAAGAGTTGGAGGTTGCTGTGATCTATGATATCACAGCACTCTACCAAGGGTGACATACTGAGGCGCTGTCTCAAAAAGAAAAAAAAAATTTTATATTAAATCATATATGTCATAGGAACTATACCTAAATTGAGAATGCCTCAAGTATTTTTCAATAATATTATAACTCAAGTTAAAAAAAAAACAAAAACTAAACCAGCTCTCCAGGACATTCTTAGACCTATCCTCCATAAAGACCAACGTAATCCTCCACCACAAAAGTAAACCCATCCAAAAAATTTTTGATCAAATTCCAACTTCCACAGTCGCAAAAGAAACCTGATGGTGTCTTCAGGGCAACAGTTTGGCCTCAGATGGCCCTAGCTTTTAGAAGCAAAAATGAACATGATTTTTATGCAAAAGTGGACAGAACTTAAGGCCATTCTAATATCTCTGGCCTATACCCACCTTGATGAATTATGCTGTATTTTTATAAACTCTTGGGCTACTGATGAGGACTTAGTTTTTTAACCTGTCAGGACCATGAACAATGGAAACAAAATTGCTGATTAAACTCTGTGGGTCATTTATGTAGATGCCCACACTAAGGCTGTCTCTAAAGAATTGATGGGAGTTAAGCTCTGATAGAGCCAGTGCTGCCCAAATTGTCACCATTGCTGTTTGGATCTATCCTTGTACTGGACAGGACATTTCCCCCACCCACCCAGGCTGGGCATAAAGTGAAAGGCTTCATGTTTTACATGCAGAAGACACCACTCCATGCCAGAATGGTGACTCCTACCACAGGTGACTCCTTGTCTTGTGGTTTGGAAGCTCACAAATCACAGGGCGTGACCCAACCTTGGCAGACTAGCTACATCAGAATTTTTTTTTTTATTGTTAAATCATAGCTGTGTACATTAGTGCAATCGCCTGTACCCATTCTAAGATGCACCATACTTGTGGCCCCACTCATTACCCTCCCTCCACAATAACCTCCCTCCTCCCTTCCCCTTCCTTGGCCCTTTCCCATAGTCTTGTGCTATAGTTGGGTTATAGCCTTCATGTGAAAGCTATAATTTAGCTTCATACTAGGTCTGAGCACATTTGATACTTTTTCTTCCATTCCTGAGATTCTTTGCTAAGAAGAATATGTTCCAGCTCCATCCATGTAAACATGAAAGAGTTAAAGTTTCCATCTTTCTTTAAGGCTGCATAGTATCCCATGGTATACATGTACCACAATTTGCTAGTCTATTTGTGGGTCGATGGGCACTTGGGCTTCTTCCATGACTTAGCAAATATGAATTGGGCTACAATAAACATTCTGGTACAGATGTCTTTGTTATATTGTGACTTGTGGTTTTCTGGGTAGAAACCTAGTAAAGGAATTATAGGATCAAATGGCAGGTCTATTTTTAGGTGTCTAAGTATTCTCCAGACATCCTTCCAGAAGGAACATATTAGTGGGCATTCCCACCAGCAATGTAGAAGTGTGCCCTCTCCCCCACATCCACGCCAACATTTCTGGTTTTGGGATTTTGTTATGTGGGCTACTCTTACTGGGGTTAGGTGATATCTCAAAGTAGTTTTGATTTGCATTTCTCTGATGATTAAGGATGAGCTACATCAGAATTTTGACTTCATTTTAGGGATGTTGGTCATACCTCACTGCTGTTGACATTTTTTTTACTTACAATATTGCTATTCTAATCCAATTAGTGAGTCTAGGAACACACACCACTGTGGCCCTTGACATTTAGCTGTGTTTGGCTTTCTAGATCATTTGTTGTCTAACAGTGGGGCACTGTTTATTGCAAAAGCTACTCCACAGTGCACTGGTAGTGTTTAATGGATTTGCCACTCTCCCAATTTAAAATTTTTTGGAAAACACATCAATGTAACAAAATTACACTTGTAATCCATGAATATATATATATGTGTATATATATATATATATATATATATACAATTAAAATATATATGTATACATATATATATACAATTAAAATATATATGTATACATATATATATACAATTAAAAAATAAATGGAAAAAAATTATAAAACATACAATACAGTCCACATTTTCTTTTTAGAAAAAAAAAAGGACTATGCATAATGGTACTTCTTGATGAATGATGAGATTATGAGTTATTTTTATTTTTATTTCATGGTTACTCTAAGATGAATATGCATCACCATACACCAGGATATGCCACTCCAAAATGTGACTGTGAAGGAGTTTAGGACATGCCACACTGTTTTGGTATATAGTCATCCCAGTGGAATCCCTCAGGTTCCACTTCCAAGGATTCAACCAACCTCAGATCAAAAACTATTAAAAAAATAAAAACAGTAAAAATAATGATATAACAATAAAATACATATAAAAACAATACGGTATAACAACAATTTACAAAGCATCTACAATTTGTTAGGTATTATAAGCAACCTAGAGATGTTTTAAAGTGTATGAGAGGATGCACGTAGATTAAATGCAACTACCACACCGTTTTATATATGCATAAAATAGAGCATTGGAGAATTTGGGATCCATAGGGGTCCTGGAAGCAATCCAGGAGATACTGGGGGACAACTGCATTGATTATTTCAAGCTGAAAGCACTTGAGAAACAGCTAATGCAAAGAGGCTTTCTCTGCACTCCCCTTTCTGCCTAAAGACAAATCCTTCAAAATAAACTGCATTATCATCAATCCCTTCCCCAGGAGTTTCATCAACCACAGAAGATTGATGCTTATTAAAAGAGAAGACAGAAGCTAGAAATGGTGGCTAACACCTGTAGTCCCAGCACTTTGGAAGGCCAGGAGATTGTGTAAACCCAGGAGTTCAAAACCAGATTGGGCAACATAGCAAGATGCCATCTCCACAAAAAAATAAAATTAAAATTAACCAGGCTGGTGCACACCTACAGTCCCAGATACTCGGAAGCCTGAGGCAAGAGGATTGCTTGAGCCCAGGAGTTTGAGGTTGCTGTGAGCTATGAGGACTATGATGACACCACTGCACTCTAGCCCAGCAACAGAGCAAGGCCCTATCTCAAAAAAAAAAAAAAAGTAATAAAACAAAGCAATATTGTTGGGCATTGAAACAACCTCTACCTCCCTCCCCTCTTCCTGGTCCATACATCTTAGTAAATTAGTTTGGTCAATGAATGTTGATTGTTCTCAGAAAGAAATTATTTCCTCTCAGCCACTTCCTGGATAATGATCAGGACAAAAGGGGTGGAAGATTACAAAGATCTATTCAAAAAATGTAGGCTCCCATAGTGATCACTCCCAGGAAGGATGTTTCTATCTTCTCCCTAATGAGAACCCCATACTGGCCTGGTTGCTGCAACTTCTGCATGGCAGTTTAGACAAAAGGAGGCCTAGGCGATTGAAGGTAAGGGTGGCTCAGCTGCCTGAAAATTCTTTTTGGATTGATATGGTCTTGATCATAGGGTAATGAGCACTGGTTTGAGAGCTCTGCTCATCAGGTCACCCCACAGTAGACATGCTGGCCAAAGTAGGGGGTTGTAATGGTTCCCTGTAAGTTAAAAAAAAAAAAAATAGTACTTACCTCTTTTTCACCTGACCCTTCTCGATGTAAGATCTTGGTGCAAGTAGGGGATAACTGTAAATGCAATGACATTATAGGGAGTGGAACGACACATGCCATTTTGGGGGCAGTGAAGGGAACACCAGAAGACTCAAGAGGCAGGGGAGAGAAAAACACATTAATAACTTTTTCCTTTTAAAGCTACACCTGGGGCCTTCCTCAGAAAAGCTCTCCCAAAGTATTGCCAGTGCCTTAAAATTGACTACTAAGTCTGACATCCTCTACGGAACAGTCCTGGCTGCTATTTGATCACAGTTCCCTTTAACCTTACTAAGGACTCCATTGGAAATAGCAGGGATAGGCATAGTTTCTGTACCTCCTGGGAAAAATACCTGCTACTACATCCAGAATTCTTCTCCATCCTCACCTCTATGTTCATCAGTCTTTTGGTAGTACAGATGAATGCTGCTTGACTGGTTGTGTGGACAAATAGGACAGATCGGCCTGACTGCCCTTAGGCAGTCCTTCTGAAAGTAAGAACTACACTCAATTATTCAAATTGAACTGGGGACTGTAAGACCCAACAGCCAGTGGGGAGGCCACATTGGACACATACTATCAGCCTATGCTCCCTGGCTGGTATTGGTTCCACTTAGGGGCCCCAGTAATTATAAGCAATGCTGTTTCCTATGTGGAAACTGGGCATTAACTTGCCTCCTTCCCCTAAATGTGCTGACTTTAATCTAAGGGGTGGCCACAAGAGACCTTCAAGTACTTAAGGAGACACGGTACACCATCAGCAGATCATGTAGCCCTCAGACAACTGCAAAGATCTCCCTGAAATGAAGCTTAATTACTTTAGAAGCTTTCCAGAGGGATAAATGACTTGCTATTGAGTGTACTATGTGGGCAACTTTCCTCATGCTTGAAGTTAACTAATTAGAACAGATGACTAAGAATTTGTCCCTGACTTTAGTTGAAGTGATCAGTGATACTACCTTGTCCCTGAGAGGCATTCAGGTCTTATTCAATTCACTGGAAAGGGTTGCCACTGATGACAGAATTGCCCTATGTAACTTCTTGGTAGACCAAGGCAGAGTCTCTTCAGTGTCCAATACATTCTGCTATGCCTGTATTAATTTCTTAGGCCAAGAAGAAATGTCAAAGCAGACACTAAAGGAGAAAGCCATCTGGCTAAGCTAGATGCTGATGGCTTTGGAGTTTTCAGCTAACTGGGTCCAGGATCTTGGGGGGTATGGTTGTGCTCAATAATGCAGGTTGGTCTCATCCTGCTGCACTTGGAATCCTGTGGACAGCAGCCTAATTACGTGCTGTATGACACATATTGAATGGATTTGGTGCTAGGCTTTGTAAGTCATATTAGTCAGAGTGGCCAACAGAGTGGCATACTCATGGGAAATTTCTCCCTGCATCTCTCCTGTGTTTGCATATTATGGGAGCAGGGTCACTGATTACCTTTGGTCCAGACTATCTTTATAAGGATGGCTATAAACTAAACACTTTTGGGAAACAGAGATAGTGTCTTTCTCCAGAGCAAAGGGCAGGTTTGCTTATAGCCTTATAAAATAGACAGCACTTTCTTCCAAAGCAGGCTTACTGACCATTAGAAAAGATTTGGATGCCCTGAACTCAGGTTTCTTCTTTTGTAATGCCATTTATTGTGTATGCAAGCTCTTTTTGCATCATCTAATAGGAATAGCGACTCTTTTGCTATGGTAGTAAAGTCTCTGACCCAGGAGTGTGTAACAATATCCATAAAACGGTGGCGGGCTAATTGGTTGGCTTGTAAATAGGAAACAGTCTCATATCCTTCACAGTTCTTAACTATTATATTATAAAAATTCTAGATTTCCCATTTCTGCATTGAAAAATGATTCTCAGGGAAAATGTCAGTAGTAAGAAAGGTACTATTTATCCATTGAATTGGAGGAGTTAGTAGGGCATCTGAGCAGAAATGACCAATACAGAGTTGGATATTGTAGTATTTGGCATCTGAGTGGTATTATTGAAAACATAGATTTGGAAAAGATTACCCAGGAAAACACATGACATCAGTGTTACATCAGCTCTCATCTCCTCAGAAGAGCCAATTATCTTCCCAATTTTATATTCAGGGACTTCATATTATTAATTTGAGATTCGTCATAGTGATAGTATTGACACCATGGAAATCAAGAAATGCTACAAATCAAGGCTTTCTCTAACCCCTTGAGAGCTAGTTGTTATGAGTATGCAACAGAGTATGGTGAAGCTGATAAATTATGGGGGCAGGTTTCATAATCTACTTTCTTCTTCTTTGAAATGTGAGAATAATTGTAGCTGTGTCATGGGATTTCTTAGAGAATTAAATGAGAGAATCCTCAAAATATGTACAATAGTCTTGGCACATAGTGTATCTAATTGAATCTAAGATGTTACTAAATTGAAGATACACCATTTTTTTAGGTTATACTGCTAAGAACGAAAAAAACATGTTAATTAAATTATGGTTTTTTTTGGCCATAGTGATTGTAAGACGCATCTCAATTCCAGAGATGCTAAAATTGAAAAGGTGTCTGTCTTGGAATAAATTAAGTACAATGGCATACTTTTGATGTGCTTCACTAATAGTACATTATCACTATGACTAGGTAAAAGGTGTGTATGTGTAGTAAAAAGGTCATTTGCTTTTGCCTTTTTTATTTTTTGAGACAGTTTCACTTTGTCACGTTTGGTAGAGTGCTGTGGCGTCATAGCACACAACAACTTCCAACTCTTGGGCTCAAGTGATTCTCTTGCCTCAGCCTCCTGAGTAGCTGGGACTATAGGTGCCCACCATAACACCTGGCTAGTTTTACAGACAGGGGTCTCAGGCTGGTCTCGAACCTGTGAGTTCAGGCAATCCATCTGCCTTGGCCTCCCAGAGTGCTAGGATTGATTTTACCGTTTTAATCATCACTATAATAAAAAATTTTTGACAAAAATGCACAGAGATCAGATGGTTTATATTAATACATGCTCAGCATATAAAAGTCAAGGGGAAGATTGGAAATATTACTTTTTTTTTCAAAATAAAACCATATATAAAATTTAGTGAGTTGTGAATTTCAAAATAGTTTTTTAAAGAAAATAGTAGGAAAATATGAGAATGCAAGAAAAATATTGATAGGACCAATATTGTAAGTACAACACCTATAATCATAAAGAAGTAAATGGAAAATTAAGAGTTCTCTTAACAATTTTTCCATATTTTTTTAGAGTAGGTCTCAATATTCTCATTTTTGAAAAACACATAAGTTTGCATAAGAAGTGAGGGGAGCACTAAGTGTATTTATTTAACTAATTATGTATGTCATAGAAAAAAAAACAAAACAGGGAACTGGGAAATAATGACAAAGGAAGGGCATTTGGCTCCATGTGATTATCTCAAGGCTGTGGGAATGAATTTATATTGTATAAAGAAAAATTCCTGGAAACAAATGAATTCAGACTACCAAAATTGGAGAGAGAAGAGTAACTATGATGTTTGTTCAAAAGAACTTAAAAGAGAAATACAATTTATTTTCTTCTTTATACTATTGCAACTAAGAATAAAATGGAAGAGCCTACTATAATTATAGGAAGAGTCTGCAGAACACAGAGTTTGAAGTGAGCTGTAAAATACAATGACTTTCAGAAAAAACTTAAGTCCCAAAGCCTTTGAAGCAATCTCTAATTCATTCTGTGGAAACTTCTCATTTAGCATAAGAAAATCTGCCTTTCAACCTCAAAATTAACTCAGGGCTCAGTACACCGTTGCTGGACTCATCTGCCTAAATGCATACTTGCCAACTGATCAAGGGTGAGGCAGTTCTGCTGGAGATAGTTTGTAAATCACTTTTCATACCATAAGAGGATGTCATTCCCTAAGACCAGTGTAATGGCATAAAATTTTGAAGCAGAAGATGTATTCTGGTATGTCATTTAGAAATGAGCCTTGGGCAAAACAGTTGTGAACCATAGAGTTCTTATTAACAAAAAAAGAACGGTGAGAACTGCTTGCAGGAGCCACAAGATTCTTAAAAACCCTAAGCTATATCTGTTGAAAGTTTTTTTAAAACTGTAAAAGTGCTGGGTGATGCCTGTGGCTCAAAGGAGTAGGGCACCAGCCCCATATGCCAGAGGTGGAGGGTTCAAACCCAACCCTGGCTAAAAAAAAAATGCAAAAAAACCCAAACAAACAAACAAAAAAAAACTGTAAAAGTGCTTTATGATATAATAAATGAATTATTACTATTACCACTCTTATCTGCCCTGCAAGTGAAATACAATACAGTGATGTGGTAGTCACCATATCACTGTATGGTGAATTCACAATAGGATTCTGCACAAAACGATAATAAAGATACAATAAAACCAAATTAATGGCTCAGTGCCTGTAGCTCAGTGGCTAGGGCAACAGCCACATACACCAGAGCTGGCAAGTTCAAACCCAGCCCGGGTCTGCCAAACAACATTGATAACTACAACCAAAAAATAGCTGGGTATTGTGGTGGGCACTTATAGTCCCAGCTACTTGGGAGGCTGAGCAAGAGAATTACTGAAGCCCAAGAGTTTAAGATTGCTGTGAGCTGTGATGCCATGACACTCTACTAGGGTGATATAATGAGACTCTGGCTCAAAAAAAAACAAAAACAATCTTCACAGATGATATGATCGTATTATCTGGAAAACACTAGGGATTCTACTACAAAACTTTTAGAAGTCATCAAGGAATATAGCAATGTCTCAGGCTACAAAATCAACACCCATAAATCTGTAGCCTTTATATATACCAACAATAACCAAGCTGAAAAAACAGTCAAGGACTCTATTCCTTTCACAGTAGTGCCAAACAAGATGAAATATTTGGGAGTATACCTAACAAAGGATGTGAAAGATCTCTACAAAGAGAACTATGAAACTCTAAGAAAAGAAATAGCCGAAGATTTTAACAGATGGAAAAACATACCATGCTCATGGCTGGGAAGAATCAACATTGTTAAAATGTCCATACTGCCCAAAGCAATATATAACTTTAATGCAAT
>CAUYPK010053027.1:0-31347 GCA_963574355.1 Loris lydekkerianus | reverse complement strand
GAAGAAGACAGGCACATGGCCTACAGACATATGAAAAAATGCTCATCATCCTTAATCATCAGAGAAATGCAAATCAAAACTACTTTGAGATATCATCTAACTCCAGTAAGATTAGCCCATATCACAAAATCCCAAGACCAGACATGTTGGCGAGGATGTGGAGAAAAGGGAACACTTCTACACTGCTGATGGGAATGCAAATTAATACATTCCTTTTGGAAAGATGTTTGGAGAACACTTAAAGATCTAATCATAGATCTGCCATTCAATCCTATAATTCCTCTACTAGACCCAGAAGACCAAAAATCACATTATAACAAAGATATTTGCACCAGAATGTTTATTGCAGCCCAATTTATAATTGCTAAGTCATGTAAAAAGCCCAAGTGCCCATCGATCCACAAATGGATTAATAAATTGTGGTATATGTACACCATGGAATGTTATGCAGCCTTAAAGAAAGATGGAGACTTTACCTCTTTCATGTTTATATGGATGGAGCTGGAACATATTCTTCTTAGTAAAGTATCTCAAGAATGGAAGAAAAAGTATCCAATGTACTCAGCCCTACTATGAAACTAATTTATAGCTATGAAAGCTATAACCCAATTATAACCTAAGAATATGGGGAAGGGGGAAAGGGAAGGGAGGGGAGAGAGGTGGATGGGTGGAGGGAGGGTGACTGGTGGGACCACACCTACAGTGCATCTCTTACAAGGGTACATGTGAAACTTAGTAAATGTAGAATATAAATGTCTTAACACAATAACTAAGAAAATGCCAGGAAGGCTATGTTAACCATTGTGATGAAAATATGCAAATGGTCTATAAAACCAGTGTGTGGTACCCCATGATTACATTAATGTTCACAGCTATGATTTAATAACAAAAATAAATAAATAAAAAGAAAGCTGAAGCAATAAAGGCTGATTGATAATAATAATTCTAAAAAAAAACAAGTTGAGAAAAGAAACACAAAAACAGGGTTCAAATAAACAAAAAATTTTGATATGTTTGTACATGTTTTCTAATCATAATGGTCTTGTTCCTATCCTAATGCATAGATTAGTTTTCATGTTTTTTTTTTTCCTGTATGAACAAACATCACCATGGAAAAGTCACTATTTTAAGTCTTTGAAATTTTCTTTTCTAAAACATTTTCTTCAGAATAATCTCCTAATGTCCTTATTTCCCAAACAGTAGTTTATATTATCTCATTTATTGCCCTAATTAATGCCCAACATAGCATTCCCATTCTGAGTCCTATAAATAATATTTAGTGATTTATAAGTCTAAAATACTTCAACATCTTAGCACTGAGATGCTGAGAAAAATGCATGACTATATGAAATTGGAAGTGCTTTAAAAGTGTGGGATTAACAACAATGACAAGAACATGTCCACAAATGTAGCATACATAATTTTGAGGGTTTTTTTTTGTTTGTTTGTTTGTTTGTTTTGTAGAAATAAGGTACCCAGGTGAAAAGTATAGGATAATTATCTATTGTAAGAATTAAGATATAAGGAAATTACATATTCTAAGGAAATAATTGGGAGAAAGAAATGCATTCTTAAAATGGTCTAATTCTAAAATGCAGACTACATACAAACCTAAATGGGAAGGGATAGAGATGAAATAAGTTACAGATATGCAGTTCTAGATCTGAAAGGTGGCATCTGAATTTTAGCTCTGATGTATGACACATAGTTCCTATGAGAAGTTAAGAATTCAATCTTGAATGTCCAATTTTATTTCTTTAGTTACATAAATATGGATAAAGTCTATCAAAGAGTTAAAGTACGCAATTACAACGCTTGAACAATAGGGGCCATTCTGCTTCCCAGAAAGTCAGCTCTACTAGGTCACCAAAACCAAGCCCGTTTGCATGTGAAAGTCACGTGTTCTCCACCATGAAGAAGAGAGATGATTATGTTATAGCCTCAGAGAATTCTGTGTCATCTCACAGCCCACTTTCCCATGCTCTGAGTTACCTTCTGTAGCCAGATACCTGCCCCAGACATTGAATGAAGAACCTGAAACCTTGGTATGCTCATGTTTCACTATCCTCCTGGAGAATGAATTTCTTCCTGAGTTTCCATCCTTTAACTAATAAGCCATTTGTCACTACAGATATAGGAATAAGGCTTCTCTACCTGTGTTATTTATCACTTTAGCTTGGACAACCTGAAATTTTTCTTTACTACTGACCATTTCCCCCAAAATTCTAAGCACATACTCCTTTGGATACCAAATCATGCAGGCAGATGCCCTGCTTTCTCAGGCAGCACCTATAGCAAGACTAGCTTCTGCAGAGAGAGCTAGGAGGATGTGACCCAAGGGCTACTGATTCCCTAGCAGACCTATTCTATTAACTATTCCCTGACAATTCTCCAAATTCTACTGAAGTAGTTCAGAAACATCTTTATGTGGCAGGCACCTTTGCAGGCCTTGAACAAATAGAAGGAGCTAGAAAGAAATAATCTTTGCTTTCAAGAAAGTTTACGTTCAGAAGCACCAGCTGCTTTCTCCATTCTTGCTTTTTCTTTAGACTGTGTAAAAGCCAGTGTTTACTTTGGGTCTCCTTGTTCAGTTACCTCTCCTTATATTTCAAAATGATGGATATGCTTGCCTTATTCCTTATTTTGAGGTTCTTTTTTAAGGTTTCATAAATAGCAAGAATAATGCCAAGGAAAATTTCATATCATTGCCATCAAATTGTCAATATATTTATTTCTCTGGTTGGAGGCAATGTGAACACATATTCCTTAAATTATAATTTTCCTACATAATGTCTGTCACATAAAGCTTTTATCAAGATTATATTAAGGTTCTGTTTTGGCAAATCAATTTAACTTCCTTCATAAAGCTATCATCAAACATAGTCTAGATATGTGGCTTTTCTTGTCAATTCTCATGGTTAATTATGCATGTTGTAGACTAGCATTCTACAAAGGGTGCTCAACAGGACACTTGAGCAGCTATATAGTCTGTACAAAGAGAGTTCATAGACTAATGAGATTATAACATGCCACATACTATATTTTTCTCTTAGAAATTCATAATGACAATTAAAATATTAAAAATTCTAAGTATAGGGCAGAGCCTGTAGCTCAGTGAGTAGGGCGCCGGCCCCATATACCAAGGGTGGCGGGTTCAAACCCAGCCCCGGCCAAACTGCAACAAAAAAATAGCCGGGCGTTGTGGCGGGTGCCTGAAGTCCCAGCTACTTGTGAGGCTGAGGCAACATAATCACTTAAGCCCGGGAGCTGGAGGTTGCTGTGATCTGTGCGATGCCATGGCACTCTACCAAAGGGCCATAAAGTGAGACTTTGTCTCTATAAAAAAAAAAAAAAAAAAAAAAATTCTAAGTATAGATGGTCCTCCATATCTATGGTTTTCATACCTGAGAATTAGGCATCAACTGAAGATCTAAAATATTTGGAAAAATAATTCTAGAAAATGTTACTTTGTTTCAGATATGTACTATATATGTTAGGTCTACCAAGGTTGTGTGCATACTGAACGTGTATAGACCTTTTTTTTTTATCATTATTCCCTAAACATCAATACATTATAACAACTATTTACATATAAGTTGCATTTTATTCCATATTATAAGTAGTCCAGGGATTATTAAAGTATGTGGGGGTATGTGCAGAGTAGTACACATGTTATATAAGGGACTACAGTATCTAAGATTATAAGATCTGCAGGGAGGTCTGGAACAAATCACCTTGTAAAAACCAAGATACAGTTTCTTAGAAAGAAACTAGACTTTGTTTAACAAAACATTTTCTAACTCCTAAAACTACAAATCTTTTTAAAATGTATAATACTGGTTTTCAGAATTTCCATTTGATATCCCCCCATTTATCTGCCAAAATTTATAGAACAAAATTTCTATAAATTTATAGAACTTTATAGAACAAAAGTTAGTTTGTTTTGTAGAAACAAACAAAAAACGAACAATAAAACCCAAAGAAACCTCTTGGGTACCAGAAACTCATATATGTATGTTCAAATGAATGAATAAAATGTTACATGGATTTTTTTAAGTATTGTTATTTAGATTTATTCAGAAATATCTTTGACTAAAGGCTCTGAATATGGCTTACGAAGAGTTGAACTTTGCAGATTTTTCAGATCAACTAAAAAAAGGATCCCTTACTGTAAATTTACTCATTTGGTTTGTTGGTTACCAGTTTATTTGTCATGTAGGTCAGTTTACATTGTTCAATTCTACAAGAAACCTGTAACCCAGAGCTCTGACTTATAAAATCCCCAGCCGCCTCATAAATGCCTACCATTGGCTTCCAGGGAAGTTGAGGTGTAGATACCACTGACTCCATGCCAGAGATACACCTCTATTGCAAAACAAGCAAAGCAAAGAGAACATGTAACACCTATACCCCAAAGTGGACAAAACAAACAAACAAAAATCCTGAAGCAAATGGAGATGTTGGTCAAAGGATATATAAGTACAGTTAGGAGGGATAAACTCAAGAGATCTGTTGTACAGTATGGTGAATATAGTTAGTGACAGTATACTGTGTTCATGAAAAATGTAAAGATTGGCCAGGCACAGTGGCTCATACCTATAATCTTAGCACTCTGGGAGGCTGAGGCAGGTAGATTACTTAAGGTCAAGAGTTTGAGACCTGAGCAAGAGTGAGACCTATCTCTACTAAAAATAGAAAAACTAGCCAGGCATGGTGGCACATGCCTGTAGTCCCAGATACTTGGGAGGCTGTGGAGAGAGAATTGCTTGAGCTCAGGAGTTTGAGGTTGCTGTGAGCTTATGACACCACAATACTCTAATCAGGGTGACAGAGTAAGACTCTGTCTCAAAAAAAAAAAAAAAAAAAAAAAAGCAAAGATAGTGAAGGTTAAGTGTTCTCACCAGAATAATGATGACTATGTAAGGTGATGCTTTTGTTAATTAGCTAGATTTAATCCTATATACTTCAAAACATTATGTTGTACATGATAAATATATAATAAACAATACATTTACTAATACTAATTGGGAGGGGGGAAGTGTGAGGGTCAGATCTCACACTGGAAGAAAGCACATGATTCTGTGGTTTATAATCATGTGAAAAATAATCAGGCAATTTAAAAAATTACTAGCAATGAAGGGATATCTTAAAACTTTCAATTATTACTCTGAATTTAAAAATGCAAATAAAGTGAGTTGCAGCTATTTCCTTACAAAGGATGGAACTGAAATACTCAATGCGTTAGTGGATTACTAAGTCTTACTTTTACAATATATAAAAGATGAAGATATGTTGCAGACAAATCCCTGATCATTCCTACAGAGTTCAGAGGTGCTTTTGTCAGTTCAATTTTGTAATATTTAACATTCATCAAATACCCAGTTATATACTACTATTTTAAGTTGTATGTTGTTTCTTTACTACAGATTACACTAAAGTCATCTTCAGATTTCCTTCTAACTTAAGCACTTCTACCTTCGAATATTCTAGTCTAAATCAATTTTGAAAATTAGCCCTCCAACATTGATCAGAAAATTGCACTATATTACTTTAGGTTTAGTTTTGAGATGTTATGAATCTCACTCAAAAAGGGAAAATCCAGGGGTATTAATATATTCATTTTAGAAATAAAAATGAAATTTATAGAACAAAAGAAGACAAAAATATATACCTGAACACTTTTTCTCATTTGATTAATTATTCAACTGTAACATTTGAAGAAATGTTTCCCATTCAGTAAATATGAATTCAATTCTGCTGTGATAAAAATGTGGCAAATGTGAAGAAGCACAGAATATTACCTTTTAAATATTGCTGTAACTTGGTATAAGTGTAATTTAAATAGTGCATGAAAATAAATGGCATTTTCCCGGTATTACATGACATTGTTCCTATAAAAATTCCAGTCTAACTCATAAATCACAGCTTTTGAATCAAATACCTAGGTGCACTAATGCATTTCTAACAAATAACTCATGTAACTATATAAAACCCATGGGCATGCAGGATTTTATAATCAGAGGTTCCTAGCTGCTCACCTTAAATTAAAACTTGAGTTTGGTATGGGAAAAATGAAGAAATCAACATTACCTTGGGTCTTATTTTAACCAAGTCACCTTTGAATCCAATCCAAATTGGGCATTTGTTTCTTAGTCTGAACCTCGGGCTATTCCTGGGATAACTGAACCTATTTAATGTGTTTTAATAAATATTTAGATAACTCCAAATGTGCACAAAATACACAAAGAGATAAGATAAATTTCAGCCATTAGGGAGCTGAAAAGTCTAGAAATGGAGGTAAGTTAAGTACATAACAGCTTTATATTCCAATAGCACCATGATACTAAGGTATGTGAAGGCAAAGAGTATACAGCTTTAATGAAGGTAGGTGTCACAAGGCACAGGGGAGCAAGATGGTCTGCTAGACAGCAGCTAGAGTACAACCAAGCTGGGCAGAGTAATAAAATTACCAGATAGTCCTAGACAACAGGAATAGTCCTGCTGCAGCACAGTGTAATGACCTGAAAAGGACAATCACCTGAAAAAGATGGAAAGGAAATTGGAAATACAAGAGAGTTTTGCCTTCTAAATTGAGGAACTTGTGTTCAGTAGGCATATGATCACTACAGATCATTTGTGATTAGAGGAGATATGAAATGATCTAATCCATTTGTGCTGCTATATCAAAGTACTTGAGATTGGGTAATTTATAAAAATAAATAAATAAATAAATAAATAAATGTATTTTGACACAGTTCTGGAGACTGAGAAGTCCAAGATGAAGGCTTCAGGAGGTGCAGTTGTCCAGGGAAGACATCCTTCTGCTTCCAAGATGATGCTTTATTGAATCTTTTGAGGGGAGTAACTTTGTAGCCTCACCTGGCAGAAAGCAAGAAGAGAAAGCCCAACCCTGCATGAAGCGTCTTTTATAAGATCCTTACTTCCCTTCACAAGAGGGGGTGTCCTCATTATGTAATCATCTCTTAAAGGCCTCACATCTTAATACCATCACATGGTTGGTTAAGTTTCCATGGTTGAAGTTTGGAGGGGATAGATTCAAAACATAACACCAAATCAGTGTTCACTGGCAGAAAGGTTAATAATATGGTTATCAGGCGGATTAGGATACAAAGTGAGAAGATGGAAACAAGATGACTGGTTTAAAAGTCAATGAAATAATCCAGATAAGAAGAGAGCACAGACTGTGGTGGTGGCTGTGAAATAAAGGGTGAGGACAAGGTGATGCATCTGGGAATCTTCATAAAGCTTAATGCTGCAAGACATGGCTGGAGATTGCATATGTAAAGAAGAGAAAAGACAAAGCTGGTTCTAATTTTTTAATTTAGATGCATGTTGTAATACCACACCGAAAATGTGGAAGTCAAGATCTGAATTTTTGTTGTAAATAAGATAAGGAGTTTGGTCCCAGATACTTTGAGTTTGGAGTGCCAAGATGTGTCTAACAGAAAGCCCAAGTAATTTCACCACCTGGGTCAATGTGTAAATGTGGAACTCATCTACAATCAGATGATTCTTGTAATTTCTAGAAAAGATGAGGCAGAACAATCACACAGATTATAAGAAATCAAAGACTGAAGTTTTATTTTTTACAGATGCATAGATGTACATATTTCTGGGGAGGTACACATACTATTTTCATGAATTCATATAATGTACAATAATCAAATTCAGGTTATTGGGATTTCATCACTTCAAACATTTTTCCTTATGCTGAAAACATGCAATTCTCTTCTAGCAATTTTATAATATATAATGTTATGATTATTCGTAGTCACCATACTGAATGATTAAACCCTAGCCTTATTTCTTCCATGTATATTTTTGCACTCATTAATCAACCTCTCTCCATCCTCCCATCTCTGCTACCCTTGTTGGCTTCTGGTAAGGACTAATCTACTCTCTATCTCATGAAGTCTCTTTTTAATCCCTCTCAATATACCTGCAACATTCTTCGCAGACATAGAAAAAAAAACCCCAAAAACCAAAAAACAAAAAACAAAATCTAAAATGTGCATGGATTCACAAAAGCAAATCCTGGAAATAAAAATAAAACTGGAAGCATCACAACTGTCTGACTTCAAAATTTACTGCAAAGCTATAGTCACACAAACAGCATGGTACTGGCATCAATACACATAGACCAACGGAAGAGAAAGGAGGATTCAGAAATACATACACACGTTTATAGCCAACTCTTTTTTTAACAAAGACACCAAGGCATACATTGGGGATAGTTTCTGCAGTAAATAATGTTGGGAAAACTTGCTACACATATAGAGAATAATGAAAGTAGACCCCTCTCTCCATATACAAAAATCAAATCAAAATGTGTTAAATATGGAAGTTTTTGAATGTCCATGTTTGTGGGGCTGAAAAGGCAAGCAGAGAATGTAAAGAATAAGGAAAAAATGATATAACTATGTATTAATTTAGAAAATTTTATTATTAAAACATATACAACATTATTGTGGGATTTTTAAGAAAAAATAATAATTACAGTGACATATTATGTTCCTAAGTAAATAAGGCTGAATGTATTTAGAAATATTTGAAGATGTCAATTTCCTTAAATTACTGTACATGTTCAAAGCAATGGCAATCCAAAGGAAAATACATAGTTATAAATGAAGTGAAAATTAAAATTTCTTAATGATGAAATAAAGCACACTAACAGAACAATTAGATTGAAATACTGAGGAAAATATTTTTAATGTTTATGAAGAACAAAATAACAAATACCTTTTATACTTAAAGCATTCTTATACATCAACAAGAAAAATGTACTGTACTAGAAATGAGCAAAGTAATAATACAAAAACAAGCCATTTAAACTCTTCACATGAAATTATAAAGTTGACCATAAACAGAGAAATGTATTCAATTTCAATAGTAGTGCAAAAAATAAAAATAGGAATAATGAGATGGCTTTTAAAACTCATTAAATATAGAAGGTGTTAGCAATAAAAGTTGGTTCCATAAGGCTAAAACAAATGGCCATTATGAATTTCAAAATGTTTAAGTATTCACAATGGATCACCACCAAATTAAGTATCTTTCCAGCATGATAATATTCTGTCACTCTGGAAATTGATACTAAATGAATTTACAGAAATAACTCCAGGAGTTTCTCCAAAATCCAAAAGCAGAGATCAAATAAATTTCAAATTGCTTATTCTCACAATCCAGTCAAGACCACAAAGAGGTGGTCCATTGGAATACATTCTGAATATAGCTAATTGAAGATTTAAAAAAAAAAAATTCAAAAGAATTTAATCAACCTAGAAGGTTAAATTCAGAATGTGAATAGTATGAGAGTGGTTGTTTCAGCTTCAGTTCTCTGGATCTCTAAAGCTTAGCTACATCTCTAGACTACCTGAAGAATGCCAACTTACCCTTCAAGGCTTAACTACTGTCTCTGTGAAGCTTTCTCTGTGTTTCTCTCTCCCATAAAAATGTCTTTTCAGTCTCTTGTTTTTGCTTCCATTAAAGTGTGTTATACATAATATACTCATGCTATCATCGTTATAATATGCATGCTTGTTTTTCCTACTACATAGAAGAAAATAGTCTTGAACACAGGATTTTTTCTTTAATTTCTCTGACACAAAGCCTAAGAAAGGAAGTAAAATGAAAGACATGTTGAAGGATGGGGAGGGAGAAAGAAAAGAGTGTGCATGTGTTGTGAAAGAGAGAGAGAGTGAGAAAGAGGGAGAATTAAAAAATAAGCTGGATATCATGACCCAAGATATCCCTTACAAATTCCTTTAACTGTCTGACTAAGATTCATATTTTACACCAAATCATCCATGTTGGGACTCTGCTTTCCCAGCTTAACTATCTTCATGGATCAATCATTTTGAAAATTTCCAGTTATCTCCTTGACTTCACGGCAGCTAGCTATAAAACCATGAATTCCAGGTACTATAGTGTCTTATTTGTATGAAGACAACCTTCAGAAAGTTGGGAAATCAGGTGTGGTATGGAAAAAGTCTCTGCTTTCCTGAGTTGGAAACAATTATAGATGTTCTTTAAAAATACCCTCAAGAAATAAGGTTACCCAGGCTCTGATTCCAGAGATGAATAAAACTATGGAAGTGAGTGGATAAAAACCCCTGATAGATATAAAAACTATAATAATTCAACATGTATTGGATGCTTACATAAAGTTCAGTACCTCAGTACCTTTAAATGCTGCTACACTCGGGGGATAGAACTGTGAATTCTGCATTGTGTCTTCTCACAAGAAGATTCCAGTGTCATTGGGGAGTTGGCTAAATAACCAGATAATACAGCTGTGACAGAAGAAACCACAGAATCTGTGACAAATGAGAGTACATCAGGGGACACTTAACCAAGTGTCAGGATATCAGACTTGCCTCCTGGAAGAGGCAATGTCTCATCCGAGTCCTGGAGAGGTAACAGTGACCTGTAGGACAGAGAGCAGTGCGAAGGAGATTCGACCGAAGGCTCTTCCAGTGCTGAGAGAAGGCAAAGTTACCCAGCAATAGTGAGGGTAGCCGTTCAGTGTTTGTTTGTTTTTTTAAATCATAAAAAAGCAATTTAAATTACAATTGACATTAGTAAGTACCACTTACAAAGCCATTTTCTCACAAAGTTTTAGAACTAAACAGGGTTTTTAAGGTTTATATAGTTCTTAGGGATATGGGTCAGTCTGCAGGCTGCCTGTGAATCTTATCTCAGTATCATCCACTGAACTTCTGATATTTAAAGAGCTGAAAAGTAAACTTATTTTTCCCCCAGAGATTTATTAAGGTATAACTGATAAATATTTATATGTATATTTATGGTGTACACTATAAGGTTTTGACTGTGGAATGATCATAACATAGCCATCACCTTACATAATTTCTTTTTTTGTGGTGAGAACATTTAAGATCTACTATCTTGACAATTTTCAAGTATATAATAAATATTAATTACAGTGACTATTTTGTATACTAGATCTCCAGAACTTCTTTATTCTGGTTAACTGAAACTTTGTACCCTTTAACCAACAT
The DNA here is from genome assembly GCA_963574355.1 of Loris lydekkerianus. Classification (NCBI taxonomy): domain Eukaryota; kingdom Metazoa; phylum Chordata; class Mammalia; order Primates; family Lorisidae; genus Loris; species Loris lydekkerianus. The sequence continues at coordinate 20,308 of CAUYPK010053027.1, read as the reverse complement.
CTCCCTACTCCCTCTCACCCCAGCTCCTGCCAACCACCAGTCTACTCTTTGCTTCTATGAGTTTGACCTTTTAGTTTCCACATACAATGAGACCAGGCATCTGGGAAGAAGGTGCCACGTCAACTCCATTATTGTGACGATTAACTAGTCACTCAAGATACAGGAAATAATACCCTATGATTATCCAAACCTGAGATAGTTGTTTTAGTCTTCTCTGATTCCACCATCAAGATATGAATTTAGGGCTTATACTTCTCATAAGAGACCATATGGAATTATAAAAACATACATGTTATATTTCCATCAATATGAACAACATGTATATTATCTAAAATCATTGTATCTATCCTATTCCCTCTAATAAGTGATAGATAAATTAAATGTATGAATTGGTGAGTTAAGGCAGCTAAATATATTATTCCCTTCCTATCTGAAAAATCTGTAACATTACAAAGGCCATTACAGTTTTAAGTTGAATTGTGAGAAACTTATGTACATCTAGTATGGTATCATTACCATTAGGGAGATATCTAGGAGAAAAGAAATGGCACTTCCAAATATAGAATCCTATGGGCAGTTATTTAATCTGCACACATGCAAAAGTCTAACTAATCAAAAGCCTGATTAAGAAGGAAAGAGTGAATGATAGTTATCATTACAGAACAGTAGAATACATATGAGATTGATCTGCAGAACCATTTCCATTTAGTGCTTATTAAAATTTCCTGTGTTGATTTATCAAGTAGTCTTTTAAGGTAGGTTTCTCATTTAACTTTTCAAGTGTTAAGAACTAGCAAAGTTTGTAAGTGAACTGGAATTAGAGAACAGGCCTCAATCAACTTTTGGAATCTGAAACTTGGAGTTATTATTAATTTAAGCCATCTGTAAAAGGACCAGTGGGCTTTCTCGAGCTACTACAGACTATGCTCCCTTTAGAACAATATTCTCTTACTGTGTCCATGGGCACACACAGAAATATGTATAGTTGTGTATTTATCTACGTGATTTGTGGGGAAAAAACTTTTTTTTTTTGAGACAGTCTCACTTTCTTGCACAGGCTGGAGGGTTTTGTCAGCCTAGCTCACAGAAACCTCCAACTCCTGGGTTCAAGGGATCATCCTACCCCAGCATACCAAGTAGCCAGGACTAATGGCACCATCCACAACACTGGGCTAATTTTTTCTATTTTAGTGGATATAGGGTCTCACTCTTCTCAGGCTGCTCTTGAACTCCTGAACTCAAGAGATCCTCCTACCTCAGCCTCCCAGAGTGCTAGGATTACAGGTGTGAGTAACCACACCTGGCAGGGAAAAAATATTGTTTGGAAAAAATAAGAAATAAAGTATTATTTTACCCTGGAAAATCTTTTCTTAGCATACAACATTCAATATATGTATTATATATTCCTAATTCATTTTGGTTCATGGGGCTATTTTTATGAGAAAATCATGAGTTTTACCCAAAACCCAGAGTAATTAAATCTAGAAATATACACTTCTTCTGATGGAAATATACTTTTATATGCTGGAAAGGAAATTTATTTTATATCTTCTGACTAGTAATTGAGTTTGGATCAGCATATTAATCTTTATTATTCAAGTTTCTAGATTAATCATAGCTGGAATTATATTTAATGTGCTTATGGCAAGTGAATTGCAACAAGTATTATTTAAAATATAGAATAAAAGTAGCAGAAGGAAAGCAATAAGAACAGTCTTTAATTTTTTTCTTTTCTTTTTACAATCTTGCACTTTACAAAGAAGTTTCCTTAAATTAATGGGCCTTAAGAAATCTTTCTGGACTGAAGTGGGTTGATTGAATAATCAAATTCCACAACCTAATGGAAATAATAAACCTCCTAAGGCCCAACCTTGCAAAAAAAAAAAACAACACTTGAGTTTTATTGCAGAAAATTTTATATCAGTGCTTAATGAGATGGCAAGTATGCATGAATAATTATTTTTACTTACTGTTCTCATTAAAGAAAAAAATGAGTTATTCTTTTAGTCAGAAGTAAAATTTCTTCCCCATCAACTTGACATTTTCTATTTTTAAAAAGAAATCCATTAAAATTCTTCCTTGAAGTGACAGAAGGTATAGAAAATTTTAATCAAACAAAAGGGGTCATTTGTCTTTGATCAAATGATTATCTTAAGTTTTCCAGCAACGTGTTGCAAATATTCTGATGGGAGGGGTAACATCTGGGTGCCACCATCATCATCCCTTACTTTCACACTCATTTTCAGAAATGGAAATCTTGACTATAAAGACAAGAAAATGTTTTGTTTTCTCACCAACACCAAAGGACTGAAAATTGCCTAAAAGTCAACAAAATTTCCAGCCCTTGTCCTCATGGACCTCACAATTGAGATATTAGAAAAAGTAATGGCTTTGGGATTTGTGGATGTTAGGAATATTCTTCAAGTTCTCATGTCATAAACAGTGACCTCCATGTCACCGTTTTCAGAATAGGTAAGAGAGACTTCTCTTAGGAGGATAAAGTAGACGTGTGCACTTTTCCATATTTCTCCCAAGTACAACTAAAGATCCTACACCGTGTATACAAAACAAACGAGAAGATTCTAAAAGGTGGTGAGAAGGCAGACTGGCTAGAAATCTTAACACAGTGGTGAGTTTCCTGGGTATTTTCTTTTTGCCTCGTATATCCCAGATTTAGACCTGAAGAAGCAAGTAATCCCGGAACCCAACAGGTACAGACAGAGCCCTAACAAATTTTTTTTTTTCCTAGCGTAAGGGGTAGGTTTGTAGGGCAGACAATGTTTTGACAATAACTGCTGTACTCGAGTCAAATACCACAGATAAACCTGTGTCCCCCATCCCTGCTCATGCCAGCAGAGGTTAAATGGGCAATCTAGGCTTCTACCTTCAAGAAACTGTCAAAAAGCACCACAACACCCCGCCAGTTACTTTAGAGAAGACCAAGCAGGAAGCTGAGAGTTTCATTCCCTGTCAGCCACATAGACTGCTTCACTTATGCTCCTAACTGGCAGTGATGCAGCACCTCTTCTGCTCCCCATTCAGGCAGTGCCAGAGGAGGCCTAGCAGATGGTCCTTCACCATCACTCAGTGGTAACAAGGCCACCCTCACCTCCATGCCACCTCCCACCAGATGGGCAGCAGTAAATAACCCCAGCTCCAGTAGTAAGGAGGAACTCTCTTCATTAGGTATTAAAGTAGTAAAAGTAGGGAACCTGGACTTGACCTCCATCTGGCAGAAAAAGGTGTTCTCCCCTATTCTGAAAGGACAAATCCAAAATTTTAAACAGAAAAGATTGAATTTTCCCTAATGTGAAAAGGGAAATGGACTTTTCTTCTCCCTGCCCTTAGAGAATTTACTTTAGAAAACAAAATTGTGAATTCTTTCTCTGCCCCTTGGATCTGTATGTAAATATTTTATTCATTCATTTATTTATTTATATGTTTGTTTCGTTATTGAGAGAGAGTCTCCCTGTCACCCTGGGTAGAGTGCTATCACATCTTAGCTCACAGCAAGCTCAAACTCTTGAGATCAAGCAATCCCCTTGCCTCAGCCTATCAAGTAGGTAAGAGTACAGGCACCAGCAATAAAGTCTAGATAGTTTTCCTATTTTTAGTAGAGATAGCATCTTGCTCTTGCTCAGGCTGGTCTAGAACTCCTCAGCTCAAGCAATCCACCTGCCTTGTCCTCCCAGAATGCTAGGATTATAGGAATGAACCACAATGAGACTGGCCTCTGTAAATATTTTCAAAAGTAAATAAGCCTCTTGCCAGCTTTAAAACTCAGGAAACTGTTTTCTCAAGGAACTAGAAGCCACCTATTTTACATATAAACTAAAAGAAGATAGCCCCCCTATCTCTCAGTTTCCTAGAAAGGGTAGGAGCATAATTTTCTTAGAGGGGTTACAAATACTGCCTCCCTTAGTAAAAATATGAGAAGTTTATTTTTCCTTTGGATAAAGACAATTAGTAAACACAGACAATTATCCTAATTTTCAGCAAAATTTAAGATGAACTGTGTGACACATGTCAAGTCCTTTTATTGGAGGATTAGTTATCGTGTATCCTTAAAACATTTAGTAATGGATCCTATCTGTCTGGCTATACAAAGGAGTAGAATTTTTTTCCAGGAGTAGAATTTTTTTCTCTCTTTGCAATTTCTTTATCAGATTTCCTGTGATAGGCATCATATTCTGGTTTAATGCTTTTTTAATCATAAAAATCTTTTATTTCTCTTCTCCCTTCATAGAGAGATTTTCTGCACTAGTAGGACATTTTATTTTTATGTTTCCCAAATATTTCAAGGACAAGCATAAACAACCATATTAATATTAGACAGAGTTCAGAGTAAAAAAATAGCAACACTTAGAGTCCAAGAGGGACATTCTGTAGTGCTATAATGGTCAATCCTTCAAGATGTCATAGTAATCCTAAATGTGTATGTACTGGGGCTGCAAATCATGTGCATTAATATATATCTGGACTTGGCTTCACTGGAGAAGTGGAAGAAGGAATACTGGACCAAGAGTTAGCAGATCTTGATTCTTACATGTTGTATCAATGAATACCTATATGTGACCTTGGCCAATTTGCTTAATCTCCTTAAGCCTCAATTTCTCTACTTTCTATAAAACATGGAGTTAGGAGATCCACAAGTTTCTTTCCACTCTAAAATTGTAGATCTTTCTGAAATCATATAATTATGTTTTTGAAATTGAAAAAAAATTCTGAACAGTACAGATATTTATGATACTTCATAAAATAGATCCTTTGCCTTCTGAAAGAATTTTCTAATGATATATCCAGGAATAATTATATGAACAGAATGGAGGATACAAACCATTGGTAATAAGTTTTAAAACAACCCACATTGTAAAAATCTTTCTCTGGAGATGGTATCCTATATTTGACATGTCCCTTACAATGTACTAAATTATACCCCTGCTACTAAATCCAAAATTCACAAATGAATACACAAATTATTTGAAAAGGGGACCATATTTAAAAGGAATTCAAATTAGAGCAATATTGTGAAAATATAGAGTATATTTACTATATGGAATAATTTAGAGTATATATAGTATATAATATATAATGGTATTAGAGAATATTTGTCTATGAAGAACCTTAGAAATGATTTCCTAGGGGCAGAGACAAGATGGCTGACTTTCCACAGAGGCTCCTGTCCAGAAGGAGAGTTAAAGGACAGAAATTTAGCAAGTAACCTGGTGGATTAACACTGCACCAAGAGAGAAGGTTGAAGAACGCACATCAACCCCGCTGAGGTGAGCTACGACCCCAAGGATGCAAACAAAAGGTAAAAAATTCATCACCAAGCAGACAGGAATCCCCTCCCCCATGAGAATGGCTCGGAGTGCCCCACAAACAAATGAACAGAGTTCAAAGGTCCTCTCACTACACTCCATGGGAGAGACCCTCTAAAAACTGGACCTACCTCCACAACTAGGGTGCCACAGCATTCTCCTACCAGGTATAAAACTATATGTATTCTCTACCTGCAATTCTGAGCTCCTAGCACTCCCCTCCACTCTCACTCTGAGGGCTGGAGGCCTGTCTCTCAGGAGTCCAGATTCTTGGGTGATTTCTCGAGGGGTGTGGACAGGGCCTACACTGCAGCTGGTCAGTGCTGATTCTGCAGTACGGGAGTGAGGAGAGGACGGTTGGCTGAGAGGGAACCATACTGGAGCAGCAGTGCCCCAAGGTGTAGAGCAGCAGCCATTTTTGGCAACAATAGGGCTCACTCCCAGATATTCCGAAGCCACATCTCCTGTCTCCCTGGGCAACCAGAGGAGGCCAGGCATTTTCTCAGGTGGCAACCATCATGGAACAGATCTGGGACAGAAACACAAGCCCCATGAGTAAAGGGTTTGCCTGAGGTGGTACCGGCCTGGATGGAGCACAGGGACTAAAAAACGCACACACAGAGCCAGAAAATTCCCAAGGCAGGGCTGACTCAGAGGACCACTTTACTGGGCCCAAGACACACCTGACCCTCAGGGGATCGTCAGCCTATACACAAAGGAAGGCAGGAGGCTAGAACTGACAGCTACCTGAATACAAACCTGCAGGAGTAAAGACAGGGCCTGACGCGCAGGCTCTGGAAACTCAAAACAACTTCTCTTCTGCAGGGGAATTTAGCAGGGACAGAAACAAATTCCCGCAAAGTTGTTCTATTCTGTTCTGTCAGTAACATCAATCAGGGGCTAGGCTGGAATGAAGTGAAAATCCAACAGCGCCCAAGGTTGTCAGGCCTCACGTCTCCCTGCTGGATAGAGGCAGAGTGTAGTGGAATGGATGAGCAGATATAGATTTCCTTGTGATTCAGGCAGGTGCAAACCCCTGGAGTATCTGTTCACTAGAGGCAACTGGGTCACAGCCCTGTGGGGCTATCAGTAACTGGGTGTGACAGAGGTGAAAGGTGGGGAAGGAGGCATCAACTTTACCAGACTAATCTATTTGCTGGGTAGGTCCTCCTGACTTCACGAAGCACTGTAGCAAGTCATATCTGAGTTGATCTCTGCAATACAGTTGCCAGAGACCTTTTAAACTCTCCCACCTGAGACAGGTGCTGACTGAGACAATTGATGTGGACCTTTTGAACTGAGCCAATCACCCAAGGACTATTCAAGTTGTGCCCTGGGTGGGTGGTTGTAGAAAGGTTTGATTTTCCTTTTCCAAATGTTGCCTGTGGGGGGTGAGGTAACTTAATTGCTGGTATTTCTCCACAGCTGAGACTTCAACCCAGAGTCACTGTTTCACTAGGGTTGGACAGAGAGCAGCTGAAAACAATACAGAACCACTTAGCCCCATAACACCAAACAGGTCCCCAGTTTCCCAGGCCATAGCACTGTACAGGTCCTTAAAAAAACTACAGGGGAAAAATGAAGCAGTGCAAAATAATCACGAGGCAGAATCAGCAGAAAAACTCTGGTAACATGAATGACCAGAATAGATCAACTCCCCCAAGAAAAAATATGGCAGATGTAACTGAAGATCCCATTCATAAACAGCTGTCCAAGATGTGAGAAATTGAATTCAGAATTTGGATTGCAAACAAGATTAATAGAATGGTGGAAAAGTAAGAATTAGAAATTCGAGGAGAAATTCAAAAGTTCTCTCAAGAATTTAACGAATTTAAAGACAAAACCACGAAAGATTTTGATGCACTGAAGCAAGAATTTGCAGCCCTCAAAGATCTAAAAAATACAATAGAATCCCTCAGTAACAGAGTGGAGCAAGCAGAAGAAAGGATTTCTGACATTGAAAACAAAGTTTTTAAACACTCCGAAACTCTCAAAGAAGAAGATACTGTATATACTTGAGTATAAGCCAAGTTTTTTCGGCACAAAATTTGTGCCGAGTTTGGGTTTTTCAGCACAAATTTTGTGCCGAAAATACTCAGCTTATACTCGAGTATATATGGAGAGCAAAAATGGATCATTCTCTCAGAGAGCTTTGGGATAATTCGAAGAAGGCTAATACCCACCTCATTGGAATCCCTGAAAGTGATGAAGTGGCCTCGCAAGGCACAGAGGCCCTTCTCCATGAAATTATGAAAATTTTCTAGATATGCCAAAAGATTCTGAAATTCAGATAGCAGATAGTTTCAGAACTCCAGCATGACACAATCCCAATAAGACATCCCCCAGGCATATCACAATTAACTTCACTAAAGTTAATATGAAGGAGAAAATTCTGAAAGCAGCAAGACATAACAAATCCATTGCCTACAAAGGGAAGAATATTAGAATGACTGCAGTTCTCTCTGCTGAAACTTTTCAAGCCATAAGAGGGTGGTCACCAACTCTTAATCTCCTAAAGCAAAATAACTTTCAACTCCAGATCCTGTATCCAGCTAAACTGAGTTTCATTTATGATGGAGAAAATAAATACTTTAATGACATTCATATGTTGAAGAAATTTGCCATAACCAAACCAGTTCTTCAGTATATTCTCAGACCTATCCTCCATAATGACCATCCCAATCCTCTACCACAAAAGTAAATTCACTCAGAAACTTTTGATCAAACTCCAACTTCCATAGTGGTGAAAGGATTAAAAATATCTATGGGACTTTTGGAAAACTCAATACCCAAAATTCTACCAGACTAATCAATATTCTCCATTAATGTGAATGGGATAAACTGTCCTCTAAAGAGGCACAGGTTAGCTGAAGGTCTACAAAAACTCAGGCCAGATATTTGTTGCATACAAGAGTCACATCTTACCTTAAAAGATAAATATAGAGTCAGGGTAAAAGGATGGTCATCCATATTTCAGGCAAATGGTAATCAGAAGAAAGCAGGTGCTGCAGTTCTATTTTCAGACACAATAGGCTTTAAACTAACAAAAGTAAGGAAGGATAAGAATGGTCACTTTATATTTGTTAAGGGTAATACTCAATATAATGAGATTTCAATTATTAATATTTATGCACCCAACCAGAATGCCCCTCAATTGAAAAGAGAAACTCTAACAGACATGAGCAACTTGATTTCCTCCAGTTCCATGATAGTCAGAGATTTCAACAGTCCTTTGGCAGTGTTGGATAGATCCTCCAATAAGAAGCTGAGCAAAGAAATTTTAGATTTAAACCTAACCATCCAGCATTTGGATTTAGCAGACAGCTACAGAACATTTCATCCCAACAAAACTGAATACACATACTTCTCATCAGCCCATGGAACATACTCCAAAATCGATCACATTAGGTCACAAGTCTAACCTCAGTAAATTTAAAGGAATAGAAATTATTCCTTGCATCTTCTTGGACCACCATGGAATAAAAGTTGAAATCAGTAACAATAGGAATCTGCATAGTCACACAAAAACATGGAAGTTAAATAACCTTATGCTGAAGGATAGCTGGGTCAGAGATGAGATTCAGAAGGAAATTGCCAAATTTTTGAAATGAAATGACAACAAAGACACAAATTATCAGAACCTGTGCTATACTACAAAGGCAGTTCTAAGATTTATAGCACTGCAAGCCTTCCTCAAGAGAACGGAAAGAGAGTAAGTTAACAACTTAATGGGACATCTCAAGCATCTGGAAAAGGAAGAACATTTCAACCCCAAACCCAGTAGAAGAAAAGAAATAACCAAAATTAGAGCAGAATTAAATGAAATTGAAAACAAAAGAATTATACAACAGATCAATAAATCCAAAAGTTGGTTTTTTGAAAAGATCAATAAAATAGATAAACCCATGGCTAACCTAACAAGGAAAAAAGAGAAAAATCTCTAATCTCATCAATCAGAAATGACAAAAATGAAATAACAACAGATTCCTCAGAAATTAAAAAAATCACCTGAAGATGGGTAAGATCACTCTGCATTCAGTCAACCTAAGACAGGGACCAAACCATTGATGTTTGTATCCCCATGACGGGTAAGACTGAAACTATCAGAGCAGGCAACCTAAGACAGGGGCTAGGTTTTTCCGCCATACAAAAAACAAAAGAGGGAATTGTTGGGCCCTGCCATGTGCCTGAGGCCTAGTGCATCTTCCCAAGCCTGACTAGAAGTAGATCCATCGAGCTACTTCTGTGTAGCAACAACTCAGCAAGGCCCGGCCTGAAACTGCCTCTACCTAGATACAGCCAATGTGGTACCATGCCACTGGCCTGACCCTGTCATGCACCTCTTCCCCCACCTTCTTTCCCTGCCCCTTCTCCACAATAAAAAAATAAATTAAAAAAATAAATAAATAAATAAATAAAAACTAATTTATTTTCTCCACTTCTAGAAGCTTCTACTTTTGGAAGGCTGGAAGTTGAAGGTCAAAGTGTTGGCAGGGTTGGTGTCCTCTGAGGCCTCTCTCCTAGGCATGTAGGTAGCTGCCTTCTCATCGTCTCCTTATGTGGCTTTTTCTCTGGATATCCTTGGTGTCTCTCTTCCTGTAAGGACACCAGTCATTCGATTAGGGCCACACCCTTATGACCTCATTTAATCTTATATATCTCCTTAAAGGTCCTGTTTACAAACACTTTGGGGGTTTGGGCTTTAACATGTGAAGTCTGTGGGGGATATAACATCTCTCCATCTCAAGATCCTTAGTTTAACAATTTCTTCAAAGTTCCTTTTTTCATGTAATATAACATTCACGGAAACTGGGTATTAGGACATGAACATTTTTGAGGGGACATTGCTTTGGCTGTTGTCTATCTTTTGAACTTCAAATTCCTAACTTGAAGAGCGGTTATCCTCTAAATAAAATACTATCCTCAAAAAATGTTGCAACTATGAGGCATGGTGGCTCACACCTGTAATCCCAGCACTTCGGAAGGCCGAAGCAGGAAGATCACTTGAGGCTACAGCCTCAAGACCAGGATGGGTGGCATAGTGAGAGCCTTTCTCTTAAAAAAATTAAAAAAATACATACCTGGTATAGTGATAGTACCTGTAGTCCTAGCTACTCAGAGGCTGAGCCAGGAGGATCACTTGAGCCCGGGAATTCCAGGTTACAGTGAGCTATGATCATGTTACTGCATTCCAGCCTAGATGACAAAATGATATCCTATCTCTTGGGGAAAAAAAATCTATAAAGAAAATGTACGTAGATGAGGAGTCCCCAAGTCTTTTATTCTCTGCGGAAAATCTCATTTATTGGACTAAAAAAAAAAAAAAAAAGTAATAAAATCTGTGAAAACTCTGAACAAAGGAAGAATGAGTATCCTAAAGGTTCTCCTCAGACCCCTGGTGAACTCCATGGAGGTCCCAATGGCTGTCTCAGTGCCCATGTGGTGAGGTGACGGGATCAGGGAGGTGGACCCAAATTTCTCTCTTATAGCTGTAGGGAAGAGTGTCTTGAAAACCAATTGGCTACTTAGGTCTCTTCCCCTGCTCTGCTCTGCAGTGAGAATGGGCTTCCTCTGGCTGCCCATGCCCCTGAGGTCGAAGGAACTCTCACCTTTTTTGGGGCCACAGAGCAAGTAGCCAAGGAGATAAACATTGGCTTCTATAGGTTTTAGGAGCTATGAAAACTAAATGCAAAATCTGACCTGAGATTGGATCCTGGGCCAGAAAAAGACAATTAGTAGGACAATTGATAAAATTTGAATAAGGTCTGTAGTTTAGATAATAAGTATTACAGTCATGTTAATTTTCTGATGTTGATCATTATACTGTGGTTGTGCGAAAAGAGAACATTTGGGAAATCTAGATGAAGCATATATGAGAATTCTTTGTTTTATTTTTGCAATTTTTTTGGAAGTCTGAGATTATTTCAAATTGAAAAGTTAAAATAAAAAATTAAGGGTGGCACCTGTGGCTCAGTGAGTAGGGCGCCAGCCCCATATACCAAGGGTGGCGGGTTCAAACCCGGCCCTGGCCAAACTGCAACAAAAAATAGCCGGGCATTGTGGCAGGTGCCTGTAGTCCCAGCTACCTGGGAGGCTGAGGCAGGAGAATCGCCTAAACCCAGGAGTTGGAGGTTGCTGTGAGCTGTGTGGCACCACGGCACTCTACCGAGGGTGATAAAATAAGACTCGGTCTCTACAAAAAAACAAAACAAAACAAAACAAAATAAAAAATTAAAATGGCAGACTTTTATGAGGATGACTGTGATTGCGTACTCCTTCCGAGCAGACAGAGAGATCCCTGGGAGGGTCTGCAGCAGCTGGGCCATGGACCCCACTTGGAGAACCCCATGTTCTGTGCTGCTGCCCTAATTTTCCTTGCCCTGAAGGACTTTGGCTTACATCAGAACATTCCATGGAATTTGTTTTGTTCTGATTTAATTTACATGTTGATGAAGGCTGCTAGGGGGACCCACCCTTGGATCTTGGGGTAGGGGCAGGAGAGGACAGGCACGAGGAGAACTTTGGAGCTGGACTTGAAAGCTCAGGTGGTCTGGGTCAAAATCAAACTGTAGCTGGCCCAGCTGGCTGATGGCGAGAACATTCCATTAATAACCAAGTCACCACAGGCAGCTCACAAATCAACAAAAGAATTCAAATACAAGGAAATACACTTAACACTAAACAACTAGACTAATCACAATCTCAGCTTTCTTTGGTGATTCAGGGGGGCTTCAAGATTTTACAAAATCAACATAACAGGCATCAGTGGCTATTGATGGTACATAGAAGTCTTGGCTTTCATCCCTCTCTAGAAAGAACAGAATGTCTCCATTCCTGCTGATGATCTTGGTATTCTCTTTTATGTGGAACCAACTCATGAAGCAAAAATTCCATCTGAGGACTTTTGGTATACTTCTGTTCAAGACCATAATGATCATAAAAGGGATGCTAATGACTAAAAACAGGAGTAGCCATCAGACTTTATATTTATTGCCTTTTATAATATAATTTGGCAGAATTTGCATGTAATTTTATGTTATTAGGAGCACAGCTTGGAGATCAAAAGGGTAGTATTGCTCCAAGCAGAATCGAGAAGAACTAAACAGACTTCTCCCTCTGCTGGGAGAAGACTGTGGTTAACTTTACCTTGGAGGAAGAGAAGATGGGCTGCATCCTGTATGAGAAGCAGATCCCTCGGACACCCAGGGAAGAGGTCCTCTGGGAAACAAGCCCCGGAGATGTGTCCTGGAGTCCAGTTCCAACAGATCTGTGTCTCCTTCTTTGGTACAGGACTGAGGGCAATAGGGGGAAAGGGATACGGAGAGCTTGGTCTTTTTCACAGTCTTGGGACTCACAGCATGTACTTTTGCTTTACCTCCCTGCTGAATGGCTTTTTCTTTATTTGCATTTTTTGCAATATGGTTGCCCCTGAAAATTTAAGGTGGGCCACAGCTCAGGACTTTGCTTGGCCCATGGATCAGTTGCACTGGTGCTAGGTGGGCTGTGGTCAGGGCTGCAGGGTTGTATGCAAACACTTCAGAACGTGTACAGTTCACCATTTTCTTGCCCAATGGTTCTTGCCCAAAAGGTATTCTTAGCTTTTGTGCATTGGAGCCATTTCTGAGGAGAATCTCCTCTGGGCAATGATTTCCTTCTTGTTATTCATTACGGTCCTTTCAAACTGAATTTAATCATTGTGTCTTTGGATTTTTGCTTGTTCAAGGCACTTCAATTAATTTTACCAAAATGTTCTCTCGCATTTCTGGGATACTTTTCCCTCTAGTATAGAACTGGGGCACCCTCGGACCACACATGAAGCACAACTCCTGTCCTGGGCACCACCAGTCTGAGGACCACGTAAGGCCCGTTGATGTCAGCAATGGAGTTCCTGTTATCATCCCCCCACACTCGGAGCAGTCTTCCAGCCCCCTACAAAGCCTCTCCCAACATTTCTGTGACTTTACCTAGAGAAGCCTCCCAAGTGGCCACCAACCAGCCTGTAGTCCCTGCCCTGACCTTTACTCAGCTCTGCTGGTGACAGCACCAGCCTCTTTGCCCAGAGTTAATGCTACTCTCATGGCTGTGCCTCTCAGGTGTTTGGGTGCCCAAATGGAGGGAGAAGAGACCTCCCTTCTCGCCCCATGCTCTGTGCTACATTTGTCACCTGGACCCAAAGTAGCCCTGTTCTGCTAAGTCCCACTCAGGTCCTCTTAAAAACACTCTCTCCTTTCTTCTGCCCTAACTTCTTTCTCTCTCTGTATCCCGAGAGTCTTGGAAGGGAATGAGCCCACGTGACAACCTTGTTCTCCTATCTCCTTCCTATGAGTATGCCCTGCAAACAAAACCACCATTCTCCTTCCTCAGCCCCAAATCAGTGGTCTCCACTCACGTCAGTTCACATCCAGTCACACCTAGCCACCCCCAGCTCCCAGTACCGCAAACAAACAAACTCTGGAATTCCTATCTGTATGACCTAGAAAACTGCTGTATAATCAGGGAGGTGCCCTTAAACGCAGAGAGATTCTTGAGTTGAAGTTAGAGAAGCAATGATTGATGTTTTTATTGACTTGGAAAACAAAAAATCGAATAAAGTGATTCACTTTTGCAACTCACTGAAAGTCCTTTCAGTTAATTGAATTCTTTTTATGTTATTTTAGTTTTTTTATTATAGTAAAATATACATGAAATTGACCATTTTAACCAACTTTAAGTGTCCATTTCAGCGGATTGTTGTGTAACCATCACCACCATCCAGCTCCAGGACTTTTTTTTATCTTCCATACTGAAACATTATACTTGTTAAACAACAAGACCTCGCTCCCTTCTGTTCCTGGAAACCACCATTCTACTTTCTGTCTCTATAAATGTGACTACTCTAGGTACTGCATATAAATGAAATCATGTGGTATTTGTTCTTTTGTCACTGGCTTATTTCACGTAGCGTGATGTCTCCAAGGTTCAACCATATTTGGAGCACGTGCCAGAATTTCCTTCCTTTTTAAGGTTAAGTTTGTCCATTCATTTGTCCATGGACATTTGGGTTGCTTCCACCTTTCGGCTAATGTGAATCAGATTTTTAATTTTCTAGTAGCCTCATTAAAAAAGTAAAAAAAGGGCCAGGTGTTGTGGCTTAAGCCTGTAATCCTAGCACTCTGGAAGGCCAAGGCAGGTGGATTGCTTGAGTTTAGGAGTTTGAAACCAGCCTGAGCAAGAGCGAGATTCCATCCCTACTAAAACTAGCTGGGCGTTATGTGGCAGACACCAGCTACTTTGGAAGCTGAGGCAAGAGGATTGCTTGAGCCCCACAGTCTGAGGTTGCTGTGAGCTCTGACACCACAGTGTTCTACCTAGGGTGACAGAGTAAGACTCTGTCTCAAAAACAAACAAACAAACAACCCCCCCAACAACAATAACAAAAACAGGTGAAATTATTTTTTAAAAAGCAGTTTAACCTAATATATCCAAAATTTAATCATTTCAACATATAATCAACATAAAGCATTTATTAAGATGTTTTCAGTCTGTTTTTCATGGCAAGTTGTTGCTATCTAGTGTGTATTTTGTGTTTATAGCACATCTCCATTTGGGCCACACTTCAAGTGCTCAATAGCCACACATGGCCCTTAGCTACCATTGCACTATTACATAGTGCAAGTTGAACTTGTCACAGGGGTAGAGTTTGGGGATCCTAACAATACCATTTCCATGGCCTTGGATTCTGTCCAAGAGAGCCAGTGTCTCAAATGAGTCTTTGGTAAGCTATAGATTCCTGTTTGTTCTTAGCTAATTTCTTGGACAAATATGTGGATTTCTGAATTTCTGTGTCTCTAAATGTTTTAGCTCCATGTTCAAGCAATCAAGCTGACATTTTGAAAATGAAGGAGCTAGGTTTGTGTTCTTCCTTAGTAGAGAAACACACCCCTACCCCTTGTATTTTCTAAATACATTATATACTCAGCACATTCAAGGCGCCAAATATTTTTTTATATGGTCCAACATACTGATCCTATCTCATATGGACACACATATGTATCTGAAATTAATATTGCAGACAACCTTTGAAAAAATTATTTATGAATTCAATGATTTGTTGAGTGCCTTCTATGGGGTAGGCACATAAGAGGCAGTGGTGGTGGTGGGGTGTCCATCCACAATCAGCAGGACACAGTTCCTGTCCTATTCTGGCAGTGACCTGGACATTGACTGCCATGGAAAGAGGATCACCCACCCTTCCCAGCCTGGGTAAACCTCTGTGGTTCCTTTCTCCCCTCTAATCTGAGAGAGAATTCCATTCTCTTGATTGTTCACCCCAGGGGAAAAAGAAACATTTTCTTTCAGGAACTTAATGGATTATTTTGTCATGAAGTTATGTAGGAATTCGAGGGCTTACTTTTATTAGAGTGTAAATTGCCACAAAATTACTAAAAACTGAAGTTCACCAAACGACAGCTGGGATAGCCAGGGTAGATTTTCTCCCCATCCCCAACTCCCAAATAGGGGTTGTGGGCTTTATTTCACAGGAGTCTTCCCTTTGCAACTAATGAGGGCCCAAGTGTCATGCTATGTCATGCTATGAATGGTACCTAAAGACAAGTTCCATAATCTACAGTGTAAAGGTGCCAGTGGAGTCTGAGCCTGATTTTTTCCTTGTATTTATTTCAAAAACATGGTCACGATGCCTGAACATGCCCTTGGTCCCCTCTCTCATCCTGCCCGTTCACATTCATAAGAAAATCAGACATGTGGGCACTTGCCAAGAATTAATTCCTTGGTGCATCCTTTGAATTAATGTCTTGTACATTTCCTTAAGGAAAATTTCTTAGAATTAGTGGGTTCTTACTGACTCCTCACTGTGGTGTAAATGCTTCCATTCACCTGATTTCTAGAATCACAGATTAAAAGCATGTGGATTTGGATGGAGGTTTTTGTTCTTCCTTCAGGGCAATTTTCTGAGGACTCCAGGTCCAGTGTTGTAGAGGCGTCTGCTTCTTGTCAGTCCCTTTGCTTATCTGTGAGGACAGTTCAGAGCGCTGTCCTGGAGGTGGGGGGGGGGGGGAGCTGAATCATCTCCATGCTTCTGTCTTCCCGTCATTGGCCCCCTCTTCTCTCTGCCCACCAAGCAGCACCCCCTGCTGCCCACACGGAGGATCTGTCCACTATGGGCATTTCTTCTACACACTCTGCCCCTCATGTCTTCCCATCTTTCCAAAGCCAGCTCAAGGGTTGCCCCTATCTTGAGGGCCTCGCTGAGCAACTCCCTTAGTCGTACACATTCGGTTCTTCCCACCACCCCGTTCCTCCCACTCGAGTCCTGCCTCTGAGATCTCATATATATAATTCATGTGTTACAGAATTTACCCTTTAAGTGTCCTCATGCCATTCCAGGCTGTAAATGTGGATGAGTTTCCATCAACTGGAATACTCAAAGTCTTCCTCTTGCAGCTACTTGGTTGTGGGAAAAAATAACTCAATCCAGTTTCTTGCAGCATCCCCCTGAGTTTGCAGCCTCTTCCTCAGTATGTCACGTGCCACTTCATCTTAGCTGCCCTCCTGAATCAGTAAAGAATGCCATTCCTTATTGGCTTCTGTTGTGCTGAGCTCCACTCTGCTGAAGCCCGGCTTCAGCTGCCTAACAGAAGCAGTGCTGACTTGGCCTGACCCGACACTCTAAGTTCTCCTGAGCTGGTTCATGAGGCCAGGCTCCCAGGGGAGTGGCTAGGGGTGAGCTCGAGGTACCCCCACCCTCCCATCACCACACCATCCCCAGCCCCTCAGAGGAATTAGCTCGGCAGACTTTTTCTTTTCCCTCAGTTCTTTTGCCACAGCCCTAAAACATTTCAGGCAGAAAGATGAGGAAGAGAGATTTTGTTTGAAATGCAAGTCTTTGACCAGAAGCAAGTCATGTTCTGTGAACGCTCTCCCTCCCCAGCCCTTTCCTGTTCAGACATGGATCTAGGATATTTCTACCAGGTAGTTCTGAATCTCTACATGAGAGCCCTTGGGCATTGAGCTAATGGTAATAAAAATAATAGTGTTCACCCTGGATGATTATTTTATCAACCCCACTTCACAGGGAAGGAGCCCAGCTATGGGGTGAAGTGATTTGCTCGTGGCCAGGCCGTGCACAGCTCCTGAGGGCTCTGCAGTCAGGCCAAGGCTTGGGGAACGGGGGCACAGGCCGCCACTTGCTCCTGCAGCTGGGCGCAAAGCTGTGCCATCAGATCCAGTCCTTTGTCTGTACGTCCCGTGCAATTGTCCTCTGTGGCAGAGTTTTTCCAGCACACAAGTCAAACCACAGGAGGGAGGGATGTGGGATGGAGTTGTTGTCCTCTCTGCTCAGGGTCAGCCTTCTCTGGGGCAACACAGGCTATTGATTCTTCCACGGGATTTCAGGGACCCAGGAAGCTACTTGCTGCTTGAAATTTCCCTGTGGAATTTGACTAGGGACCCGCTTTTGACTTTGGGCTTCTCTCCTTTCAGGTGTGCAGATCTTAAGTAGGCCTCTTCATCTTTCTGAGACCTCGGTTTTCTCCTTGAAGAAAGACAATGATTGGAATCTCACTGAATTTAAAAAATTGAGGTATAATTCACATATTATAAAACTTACCCTTTAAAGACTACAATTGACAGGTTTTTAGTTTGCTTGCGAGGTTGTGTAATTATCATTACTATCTAATTCCAACACATTTTCATCAGCCCTCTAAAGAAGCCCCACACCCATTGCCAGTCATGCTTAACTCACCATTCCCTCGCCTCCCGGCCACCCCTGATCTATTCTCTGTGTCTATGGATCTGCCTGCTCTAGACATTTCCTTTAAATGGAATAGTAATATGTGGTCTCTTGGTCTGGCCTCTTCCATGGAACATAAGGTTTGCAAGGTTCATTCATGTCATAGCCCTGATCACTGGGTTTAAAATTTTTGTATGAGAAGCAAAATGCTCTGGAGAGAAATTGTGGTTGGAAGTTCTATACATAACCCAGACAGAAGCAGCCGTGACTGGATGGATGCAGGGCAGAATCCTCTTGTCACCTGAGAGCCCTCCCAGCCCGGTGACTGCCCCAGCAGCACCTCTGTAGAACCCAAGGGCTTCACAGAAAGGAGTTTGGCGGCTCTCAGCTGGACTATCTTCCAAGTGCCTTTGGAGTCAAAGACCTCATCTCTCTGCAAGTTTTTCTTCAAAAATACAAATCATCTTTCCAGTCATTTACACCTGAATTGGTTCATGGCACCTCTCTCTGAAATAATTTGTACAGAGCAAAAAAAATGAAACAAATGTGAGTCTGATAGGAGAGAAGCAAAAGATTATTTTGTAGCTTTGGCACTGCCTTGGAGAGGTGGTGGGCAGAGTAGGAGCTTTGGATGTCCTGGGCAGGGGACAGGCACCTGGCAAGGGTGAGACCTTGCAGAAAGGAAGGTGCTAAAGACAGCGCAGGAGGCTACTTTATCTCAGTGTGAGGGCCTGGCCCCCAGTGATGGACATTTCTGAGAAATGTTCTTTTCTTTGAGGCCAAAAAAGACTGTATGGTCTGCAGCTAACCAGAGGTCTTCTTTCCCCAGGACATGATTGCTTTTCTGGACAAGGAAAACAAAAAGCCATATACATCTGTGTCCAAAGTCAATTATCTGAGATGTGGAATAGTGCAGCCTGCCAACAGAACCTGCAGACCATGTGTGTGGGGCCTGGTCTGTGGGACGCCTCAGCTTTCTGGCTCATCCCTCTATCCTCTGGGAGACGGGAGGCAGCTGCAGCAGCCTTCTTGGCCGTTTCGGCCCTTCTTTGCTCTATGGGTAGTGAGTTTCTTCTGAGCAGGTGTCTGCCATCTTAGCCCCGCTGAGAAGCTGAACTGGGACATGCCTCCTTCAGCCCAGGGTGGGGCCCGAATCCTACCTGTGCCCCTCAAGATGAAGAGACCTCGAGCTGGGAGACAGGAGGCCCAGTGCTGACCGGGGAGACATAGGCTTTAATATAGGCTCTGCCTTCTTTTCTTTTCTTTTCTTTTCTTTTCTTTTCTTTTCTTTTCTTTTCTTTTCTTTTCTTTTCTTTCTTTCTTTCTTTCTTTTTTTTTTTTTTTTTTGAGATGGAGTCTTACTATGGTGCCCTTGGTAGAGTGCTGTGACATCACGGCTCACAGCAACCTCAAACTCTTGGACTTAAGCAATTCTCTTGCCTTAGCCTCCCTAGTAGCTGGCACTACAGGTACCCACCACAATGCCTGGCTATTTTTTGGTTGCAGTTGTCATTGTTGTTTAGCAGGCCTGGGCCGGGCTCGAACCTGCCAGCCTCAGTATATGTGGTCGGTGCCCTGCTCACTGAGCTACGGGTGCCAAGCCTCTGCCTTCTTTTCTTTAGAAAAGTGATAAGCAAGGCATGTTGTCTCGGTGAACCATAGTTTTTTCATCTGTAAAATGATTGCTAGATTTTCTGATTCCTTCTGAAAAGGACTTCAGGCATCTCTCCTGTAAAAATCACCAATTTAGACCAGAAGATTTCTAAGTTCTTTCTTTCTTTCTTTTTTTCAGGTCCTAAAATCTCTTCTACAAGGTGGGTGCTGACTTAGTATTTAGAAGAGCCTTTTAAAAAATTACATAACAAAATCCCCAAACCAGAGATGTTGGTGTGGATGTGGAGAAAAGGGCACACTTCTACACTGCTGGTGGGAATGCAAATTAATACATTCCTTCTGGAAGGATGTTTGGAGAATACTTAGAGATCTAAAAATAGACCTGCCATTTGATCCTATAATTCCTTTACTAGGTGTATACCCAGAAGACCAAAAATCACAATATAACAAAGACATCTGTACCAGAATGTTTGTTGCAGCACAATTCATAATTGCTAAGTCAGGAAGAAGCCCAAGTGCCCATCGACCCATGAATGGACTAGCAAATTGTGGTACATGTACACCATGGAATATTATGCAGCCTTAAAGAAAGATGGAGACTTTACCTCTTTCATGTTTACATGGATGGAGCTGGAACATATTC
>CAUYPK010053026.1:0-21998 GCA_963574355.1 Loris lydekkerianus | reverse complement strand
TCTGCTAAAATTGCCTGCAGAAGACAGGCTGTTCTGAGTTCAAATGTCTTTGCTGCTGGAGGTGTGTATTCGAATACCTCTCTTCCTGACCTGGAAGCTTTCCGGGTTTGTGAGCAGTGTCAGGCAAATCCTTTACTCACAGGTGGCCTCCTCTGGTTGCCCAGGGAGACAGGGGGTGTGGCTTCAGAATATCTAGAAGTGAGCCATTTTGGTGTTAAAAAAAAAACAAACAAACGGCTATCGACCCTTCACTGACCAGCCGCAGTTTATGCTCTGTCTACACCCCTCGATAGATCACCCAGAGATCCGGACTCCTGGGGAACAGGCCTCCAGATCTGAGAGTGGGGGCAAAGGAGAGTGCTCCGAGCCCAGAGCTGCAGCTCACACAGTTTTGTGCCTGGCCGCACCACTGCCAGAAGACAGCAGCTGCTCCACGTCTCTGGAAACCGTCGCTCTGGAGTGGTTCCCTTCTAGCCAACCATCGTCCCCTTGCTTCCGTGCCCCAGAGATAGTGTAGTTCAGGCACTGAGCACCCCACAAGAGGTCACTCTACAATCTGGACTTCTGGGGGGCAGGCCCCCAGATCCCCGAGTGGGAGTGGGAGGGAGTGCTGGGAGCTCAGCGCTGGAAACACTCACTCGGTTTTATGCCTGGTCATATTGCTGCCCAAGGAGGGCTGCTGCACCACGCTGTAGGGAAGTGCCATTGAGATGCGGCTCCCCCTCCTTGCTCCCATGCCTCAGTGCCAGCATTGTCCAGTCGCAGCTCAGGGACAGCCCACTTCCCTGGAGGAATCACCTAAGGATCCGAACTCCTGGGGGACAGGCCCCCAGACCCCTGAGTAAGAGTGGGGAGGGAGCACTGAGAGCTCAGCGCTTCAAATGGGGAAGCTAGAGTTTCACTCATTTTTATGCCTGGCCATATTGCTGCTCAAAGAGGGCTGGTGCACCCCGCTTCAGGGAAGTGTTGCAGGGAAGTGCCGCCATGGCATGACTTCCCCTCAGCCGTGTGTTCCTCACTCCCATGCCTCAGAGTCAGTGCTGGTCAGTCACAACTTGGGCTCTGTCCACACTCCTCCCCTCGATAAATCACCCAGGGATCCGAACTCCTGGTGGATAGACCTCCAGACCTCCATGTGAGTGGAGGGGAGTGCTGGATTGCTGGGAAAGATATTTAAAGTTTTATACAGTTTTATGCCTGGCAGGGGAGCACCATGGCACCCTAGTAGGGGAGGTAGGTCCAGTTTTTAGAAGGTCACTCCCGTGAAGTGAAGTGAGAGGGCTTTTAATTTCTGCCCTTTTGTTTGTGGGGCTCTTAAGCCGGACTCATGAGGGAGGGGGGACTCCCGTCCACTTGGTGATGGATTTTGTACCTTTTGTTTGCATCCTTGTGGTCTCTGCTCACCTCAGTGGTGTTGATGTGCATTCTTCACCCTTCTCTCTTGGTACAGCTCGAATCCTCCAGGTTACTTACTAAATTTCCATCCCTTAACTCTCCTTCTGGATGGGAGTCTCTGTGGAAATCTGGCTTCAGTCCGCCATCTTGTCTCCTCCCCCTCTAATTGGGATTTTTTTTTTATACTGATTCAATCTTGCTACTTATTTTGGTGCATTCAGGGATCCTATTTATTCCTGATTCAAGCTTGAGAGCTTTCCAAAAAAAAACCATTTCCTCTAGAAGTTTTTAGTTCATGTGCATAGAGGTGTTTATCATAGTCTTTGATGGTGTTTTGTATTTCTGTGGTATCATATGTGGTATTTATGTGGACATAAAGTTCGTGTCCTGTATGGATACTTTGTATAATGTCTCCTTTTTCCTTTTAGAGTGAGCTTACCTGAATCCTTGCTCTTCTTTTCTTTATTAATCTAGCTAGTGAGCTATCAATTTTGCCTTTCTTATCAAAGAACCAACTTTTAGTTTCATTAATCCTATGTAGTTTTTTGTTTGGCTTCAATTTCATTGATCTACTCTGATCTTTGTTATTTCTTTTCTGCTCACTTTGGGTTTGGTTTGCTCTTGTTTTTCTAGTTCCCTGCAGTGTGACATCAAGTTTTAATTTGGGATCTTTCTGTCCTTTTGATGTAGTTAGGCATTTAATGCAATGAACTTCCCTCTTAGCACTGCTTTAACTGTGTCCCAGAGATGTTGGTAGCTTTTGTTGTTGTTGTCATTAAATTCAAAAAACAGTTGGATTTCCATCTTTATTTTGTCCTGACCCAAAGATATTTCTACAACAGATTGTTTAATTTCCATGTTATTTTTATAGTTTTCAGAGTTCTCCTTGGAATAGATTTTCCGTTTTATTTCACTGTGATCTGAGAAGATATGTGACATGATTTCAATTTTATTAAATTTTCTGAGACTTATTTTGTGGCTTAACATATGGTCTATCTTGGAAAATATTCCATGTGTTGATGAGGGTAATGTGTATTCTGCAATCTCAACTAGAATGTTCTGTACATGTCAGGTAGGTCCACTTCTTCTAAAGTCCATTTAAGTCCAGTGCTGTTTTGTTGATTTTCTGTTTCTATGATCTGTCTAGTTTCGTCAGTGGAGGGTTCATGTTCCCCACTGTTATGATGTTATTGTTTATTTCATTTCTTACATCTAGTATTATTTGTTTTAATGCATCTAGGAGCTACAGAGTTAGGTGCATATATATGTACGATTGTTATACCTTCTTACAGAACTTATCCCTTTATCATTCTATAATGATCATCTTTGTCCCTTTTTATTTTTTATTTATTTTTTGTTTTTTATTTTATTTTTTTGTTTTTGGAGGCTCTGCTGGGATTATTTGTCCTTTTTTAACTGATACTGATTTAAAGTCAGGTTTATCTGATAAAAGAATAGCTACTCCTTCTTGCTTTTGTTTTCTATTTGTCTGAAATATTTTTTCCACCCCTGTCTATGAGACTCTTTACAAATCAAATGAATTCTTGGAGCCTATCAAGAAAGACATTATGGTTGTTTTCTTAATCCATTCTGTTGCAATCTGTATCTTTTCAGTGGTGCATTTAGGCCATTTACATTCAATATTAATATTGGTGATATGCTATTCCAGTCATCATGTTAATTGTCACCTAGTTGCTTTGTATTCTCCCTGTTAGTGTTTTAGAAAAGCTGTGAGTTTTTACTTTTGAGTATTTTTACACTGCTGAGCATAAACTGTTCTTTTTAATGTGTAAAGCATTTTTCAGCATTTCCTGTTGGGCAGGTCAAATGGTGACAAATTCTCCAGGGTTAACTTGTCTGGAAAAAGATTTTATTTCTCCTTCATTTATGAAAGTTAGTGCTGCAAATTCTTGACTGACAGTTACTCTGTTTAAGAGGACTAAAGATGGGACCTCAGTCTTTTTTGGCTTGTAAGCTTTTTGCTGAGAAGTCCTGTTGTTTGATTTTCCTTTCTTTTTCTTTCTTTCTTTCTTTTCTTTTTTTAGTAAGGTATTTGATCTTCATCTTGCAGCTTTCAGGATTTTCTTCTCTACTTTGATTTTGAACAGACTTGTGACTATGTGCCTTGATGATGTCCTATTTGAAAAATATATTCCAAAAGATTATTGATTTTATTGTATGTGGATATCTAAATCTCTAGCAAAACTAGGGAAATTTCTCCTTTTATTCCCTCAAATAAGTTTTCCAAACTTCTGTTTTCTTCTCTTCTTCAGTGATACCCACTTATTTGAAGCATTTCTATAGGGCTTCAAATCCTTCAGTGGTCAATCTCTGCCAAAATCTTTGTTCCTCTTATTTTGCTCCATCCATAACATCTTCTTCAGGGATCCCTGGCTGCAGTAGGTTCTGGCACGTTTCCATCAGTTTCACCTGGATCTTCAGTCTTACATGGAAGTTTTTCTATTATTTGGCATGATCTGGTAACTGAAATTTCTATTTGGCCATCTTTTCCCCTCAACAAAAATTTGTCATATTAGTCACCAACGTGATTAGAATTCATGTTGAAGCAATTCAATTTATGGGACTAAGTTAAAAAACAAAAATCTCTCTCAGTACATCAAATAGGGTATTGGTTAAAGGAAGGTGACCTGGAGGAGAAGAGGAAGAAGAGGAAGAGGAATGTTCAGAGATCAAAAATTGTCAATTAATATATTGCCATATATTCATTTATCATTTAGAGTTCCTTTCTGTGTAAGGTACCATTCAAATAATTTGTCTATTTTTCTATTATGTTTCTATCACCTTATATTTATTTATAGAAGTTAAAAATTCTTACGTAAATTCTATATTTGTCATGCTATTGTTTTTCTTACTTATGAGTTGCAAATCCCATTTCCTAATCTGACTTTGAGCTCTTTTGGTGTCATGACCACATGCGATGCTGGATACCACAACCCTATTGTTATCAATTGTGTGTTATGCTTCTTTTAGTCTCTCAGTTCCAATGTAATTGACTTAATAGAAGACACCCCTCCTCAGAGGTTTTGGGCTCATTACTATATTTAAAGGCCTGTTTTACTTTTTAGAGGCAATAAAGTACTTTTTGTTAATTCATTTACTACTCATTTAAAATACCAAATTATAGCACAATTTGCCTGTTTAGGATTAAAATCCCATTAGCTTTAGTTGTATTTTCAACATCTGTGAACTACAATTGGTCTGTTCTCACTGGCATTTGCATCCAAAATTAACTGTGATGTCCAAAATAGGGGAAAGTTTAGCTGGGATCATGAATGGATTGGCCTAGCTGTATTTTCTTTCTAAATGTATTATAAACAATTATCTTTTTCTTAAAGCTGCAATGGATTGTATGTTATTTGCATCTGTAGGTATGGTGAGAACATGGGGGCACCAGTTTCCCAGGGTGGTGACATGGCATCCATACATCTCAAGAGTATCTCAAGTTACCTAAAGAATCATCAAAATAGGGTGGCGCCTGTGGCTCAAGGAGTAGGGTGCTGGCCTCATATCCTGGAGGTGGCGGGTTCAAACCAGGCCCTGGCCAAAAACTGCAACAACAACAACAACAGGAATCATCAAAATATTTCTCCCAAAATTCTGAGATTATAGATAATTTAAATAAATGTCACTACGAAATTAAAGTTCTGCTTAGAATTAATTTATTAAACTATTTTTTCTGGATGCTCTATGATTATTGTGGGTGGAATTAACTTATTTTGGCTGTTTGTTATACTTTCTAAAATTCAGGATGCGTTTTAATCTTCCATATTAAAACTACACAGAAAAACAAGAGAGCGTGTCTTTTTTAAGACTTATTGTATACAAACCCACTGATAATATATCTCAAAAACATCTACTTCTTCACAATAGCACAATATCTTAATTTCTGTTCATTGAAGGAAGAAAATGGACTAGCCATTTCTGTTCTCTCACTACACGGATGCTCCTCAGTCATGGTAATTTCGTAGCATCCAACAACAGTCAGAACAACTGACTGTATCTGAAGACATTTGGCCTATTGAAGGCCTCTGGATTGCTGAAGGCTGTTCACAAGCTCCATTTCTTTAAGTAGAGGTTACTATATTAAACTAAGATACTATGAGTCCTCAGTAAAGTGTATGGGGAAAGGGCATTATAATGTCTTCATCAACTGTCCTACAGTAGATGGTCCCCTCCCAGCTAGCCAGGACTCACAGGTGATTTCAGGATAGAGAAAAACATGCAAAGGGGCAGAGATGATATTGAAGTCTAGATATGTCTGATGAAAGGCTGTATAATTTGTATTTTCTTGTTGCTATAGATTTTTATCAGATATTTTTACTTATGAGTGGTCCCTGCATATAACCTGAAAAATTTTTAAATGTACAATTTAAGATTGACAGTTGTTCTGTTAAACAAGGTCACTGCCAAATCTGGTGATATATATTTATGGAAAAGAATATATAAGAGAAGGAAACATAACGATACTTTTAAAGATAAAAATGGTAAAATAGTTTCAAACAAGTAAATGAGAATAAGGTCATATTCTTTCTGCTTCCTTTTCTGGCATCAAATGTGCTATAAATGGGGAAGTTATAAGAAACTTCCAGCTGCTAACTCAGAGTCAAACCTGATTTTTCTGCTTGACGTTGTTCTGACTTTTACTCTGTATTTTGACAACTGAATCCCTGGACTCTGAAATATAATTTTCCCATTGGACGAGTCCTTGATTTCTAAGCCGATCTCTCTAATGCTACAGCCTGGCTTGTTTCTGCCCTTCAAGTACAGGCTCCTTTCCTGACGGGATTTACATGGTAAATTCTTAGATGTGGCTTTTATCCCAGTTTTGTTCTTTTCCAATTTTTTTTTTTTATTATAGATAAAAATATGCACCATAGATTTTTTAAGCTGATCTTTTTGTCACAAACACAATTTCGATACTTACATCCTCAGTGTTCTTCCCTTGGAATAAGTCTCCTATTCTTAAACTTTTCTGCAGTAAACACTTTCAGTATTTTATGTACAAATACACACACATCCTACCCAAATACACTAGTTCTTTTGCCAATAGAATAGTTACTAATTTTACTTGAAAATATGAAAGGGGGTACAAATGTTGTTGGTTGCATGGATCACTTTTGTAATGCGTGAGTCACTGCTATAGTTGTGTTCATTGAGCAGGGTTTTGTACCCTTCTTTTCCCTTATTTATTAAAATTGACCAGTACTGTGTCACAAAAAGAGTGATAATTCCAAAAGTGGGACGTTTATATGCCATAGTGTCTGATCATAATAATTAATCTGAAAACAAACAATTAAAAACGAGAAAAGATTAATTACTTTACAATTAAATTTGTGGGCTGATAATGAACTGAAAATTAAATTTTGAATTATATGTAAATAAAACATATAATTCGTATGAATGCCAAGGTCATATAGCTAAAGCTTATGCATATAGTAGACTCAAACATGTGACTATAATTAAGCTTTAATTCATTAAAGCTTTTAATTAAAATGCGAAGGGGGGGAGGGGAAGAGGGGTACTGGAGGCAGCCCCCCCACCCCCAGGGCACCCCTCTTGCAGCAAGGTGACATTCCAGAAGCCCCGCAGGACACACAGTGTGGAGAAAGAAGGTGAGGGCTTCACATATAACAAGATCAGCGCATGCAAGGGGAGCAAGGGGGACCAAGCCTGTGCAGAGACGTCACCAGACTCCTGGGGGCCTCACACCGGGGACTCCGGGAAGGGGAGGGAGCAGACTGACCAGTGGCTTCTCTGAGCTCTACCCTGGAATTTGACCCAGACGCTTACCCCGTAGAGTGCAAAGGGCCCTAAAACAGGAATCCCCCTGGACGCAGAGGGCAAGGTTCTGAAAGGTCCAGGCGGCTGCGGCAGCAGGTCCGGGGTAGGTGTGGGCAGCTCCGACCTCTGCACACCCGGCCAGGCGCTCGCAGACCCTCGGGTCAGAGAGGCCACCAGCGGCCTCCAGCCTGCCTGAGCCTGACCCCGCCCTCTCCAGACCTGCTTCTGGAACAGGAGCTCTTGGTGGAGACCTCGCTGCTTCCGGCTCCATCCCAGCCCCAGCTTAGAGGAAATCACGCCAGGAGCAGGAGGCCCCAAGCTGCGAGGCCCTAAGCAGCAGCTTGGGCAGGTTTTGAGAGGAGCATGGAGAGCCCCGTGCTCCTCGGCCCCAGAGGTTCCCAGAGAGAACCTGGCCCATCACAACTGACATTTGTGGGACTGGCGCCTGCGGGCCTGCCTGCTGGCTCTGACCCCACCCTCGAGGTCAGGTCAGCCACCATCTGCACGCCACTTGGGGCTAAGGCCCTGTGCTCCTGGTTCCTGCTTCCACCTCCATCCCAGCTCCAGCTTAGAGGAAATCACACTGAGGGGAAGGAAGCCCGGCCCTGGGGGGCCCTGCGAGGCGCTGCCCCCGTCCCCACCCTGGGCTCCCTCAGCAGAGGTAACCTCAGAGCCAGCCCACTGCGATGCCAGTTGGTAACTCTCAGACCCACCTGCCTCCACAGACAGACTTGCCGGCTGTGTGGGGTGGGACCACTCTCCCTCATGGAGTGTTGCCCAGACCCAGGGTCAAACAGCTAGCTTGCCAGCTTCTGTGGAGCCAGAGGGCAAGCCCACCCAGCAGCCTGCTCCCTCCCAGCTGCGCTCCCCCCCCTGCTGCCCCTGCCCCAGCAGAGATTAAAGGATATATCTGGAAGCTCTGGGGCCTTACCCACCCCTGGGGAATCTGAGCACTTCTCCTGGGGGTCTAAAGCCAGTCACAGGACCCCAAAATAGCATAGGGGCTTATTCCTCCTGGCAAGCACCATCTGTTGACAGGGAGGTCAATTTGCAGGCCCTTTATACAATTTACACTTAATTTTGGGGTGTGTGTGTGTGGGGGAGTCCGAGGAGTGGTCATTTGGAGAAGCACCTACCCTTACCCTCAGCAAAACTGCACCACCTGATAGGGGTGGAAAGGAGCAGCAGTGCCTAGGCAGACAAGCACCACTCTCCTCCTGTGTGGACTGTTCTGCTGGGCTGGAGAGCTGTCCTGACTCTCTTACCAGCACTCTCCTAAGCAGGGGGAAAAGCAGCAGGAGAGTCCCCTCCCCTCCAAGCTGTGCAAAGCCTTCTGGGCTTCTGCAACCTACACACAAACTGCCTTGCTCCTTGCCCAGCCTGGGTGGTGGTGGAGGTGGGGAAAACCCCTGGGAGCTACAGGGTCCCTGGAAAGCTTGGGACACTCAGGCACTCCACCTGGGGCCAGTGTGTACCACAGACACAGAAGAACATGGCAGCAGTGGGCTCACTCACACAAGCATCCACCAAAGACAGGGACAACAATGATACAGCCCAGCAACCGTCTCCAACCCAGGAAACAGGCTGAGACAATCCACACTTACAAGTACCACCTGCCATGACCCAGACTAGGCTACACACTGTCACAAAGAGGCAAAGGTATCGGGCCAGAAATAACCCAGGATGTGCATTAAATTCGTTAGAGCAATTCAAAGGAACTCAGGACCAACACTCTTCTCCCCGACACAGGTCAGGATCAATCTTTGGGGTCTCAGAGGCAGGCCCGAAACCCAGCCCTAACACCCCTGGCTCCTGAAGGAGAGATCAGATGAGAAGAAACCAGGGAAAAAATTCCAGAATTGGGGGAATTTTGGTTTTTACACTCTTACAGATTTACAGAAAGACTCTCTTTACTCCTTAATTGATTTTGAACAAATATAATTTATTTCATTTCATATTTTCCATAGGCATGATTTTAAAGTCATTTTCTTCTCTAAACAGCAGGAAGGAGAAAATAGTTTATTGAATTCCTGATTTCTTTTTTGTTGAAACACTGATTTTCATTGGTTTTCATGGTAATGTACATTTTTTTCTTTGCTTCTTATACTGCTCCTCACACTCCCGATTCTGGCTGGTGACTTTGTTTCATTGTCTCTTTGTTACATTTTATTTTTAATTATTATGGGTACCTGAGAGTTATATATTTTTTGAGAGTATATGTGATGTTTCATTATCTCTAAGAAAATAGAAGCCAGGCAATGGGAGATTTGAAGGCCTCCTGTCAGCAACCCCCCATGTACACAGGCCTCCAGGCCACTTCTTCCTTAAATACAGGGAACTCCTGCCTCTTACCCAAAGCCAGTCCTTTTGCCCAGGGTCAGTATCATCCTCTAGGAAGACATTACTTTTCTATATATTCACTTTCACTTTCACGTTATCAGGTTTTCTCTGTTGCATCACGGACATCGTGCAAACGTGACCAGGTGCCATACCTATCGTCTTAAACAAACTAACAGACTCTCAGCCCCTTTAGCCACTTCTGGCTTTTTTCTCCATTTTCCCACTCAGTCTCGTGCTCTTCATTTTTGGAAGTGTTGTCTGCACCTGTGTTTCTACTTCCCACCCTTCATTCACTTCTCAACTGAAGCCTCTCTGGCGTCTGTTTCCATCATTCCCTTGAAAGCGATTCTGTAGTAACTTACAAACTAACTCCCTGTTGCCAGTTCCAAGAACATCTTTACATCCTTCTCTTAACTGATTAAGAGCACTGTACATAACTCCGTTCTCCCTGGAGCACTCTCCTTTTCTTACCATTTTCTCTTTCTCTCTCTGACAATTCCTTTCCTGTCCCTTTTGTTGGCTTATCTCCTTCACCTGCTAGCACCAGTTCCTTGATACTCAGTTTTTCGAGCTGCTATTTATTCTATACATATTCTACCTAATTAATCTCATCATTCTTCTTTTAAGTATTATTTATACATTCTGCTATTTCCTAAATTTGGAGTCTCCAGCAGAGACCTCTATTTAGGAGGCCAACTTAGAATTTGAAAACTTCATGTGATGTTAAAGACACTTCACACTGAAACAGCTGATAGTGAACATTAATCTCTCCAGGCACACTCATCTACTCCAGAATTACACATTCTAGGAATTAGCACAATTACTCATTGTCTTATGCAAGCCAGGAACTCTTCCTCAATAGGACTAAAAAACCAAAACAACAACAAAAAACCCAACTCGTACTGTATCAGCAATTTTTTCCATCTCCATTGCCAACACACAATGGTTACCATCTTTCCTCATAAGTAATAGTCAAATAGCTTCTCAATTGGTTCTTCACTTTTCTCTAACACTTTCCACCCAATTTCCTAAATAGTAGCTTCTGTGCTCGTTTGAAATCAAATCAATTACAGTATTCCTCGCTTAAAAGTCATCCTTGGCTTCTCCGTGTACTCAGGGCAGCATTCACACAACCTGGAGACCCTCCATCCCTGACAACCTCTCCAACATCCTCTCTCTTCTCTCTTTTGCTGACTATGCCCAAGCTTAAGGCCTCATTTCAGTTCATCACCAATGCCCTTTCCTATCTTGGGTGTAGCACAGAGCTGTTCTTTTTGCTGAGAATGCTCTCCCAGTGAATTCTGACATGGTTTCTCATCCACGAAATTTCATTTTAAATAGTACTGTCCCTGCCTGTTCTCCTTTACCATTTTGACATTTAGCATTCTTCTTAGTTTGAGCTCACAGGTTATTTATGTGCTTATTGTCTTTTTCCCTCAGGAAGCCTAAGATCCTCCTGTGCATCACCATCCCTGTCTACACATGTCAAACACAGTGCCTGACCCAACGCAGGTGTTTAATAAATATTTGCCAATGAGTGTAAGATGAGACACTCAACAGTATTCAGGAGAAGTATCACACATGTACGAAAGATTTCCAGTCTTGCAGAAAAAAATGCTTTATTAAATGCCTTCTAAATTGTAGTCCAATTGTCAAAATGTGACCATTTCGAAAGCGCAAGGGAAAAAAATCCAAGCAATTGCAGAACCCATTACAGTGAGTCAGTGACGCATTTCCAGAGCTACTCTGTTTTTCTGGTGATCTGTTTTATATTATAAATGAAGGAGAAATAATCGAGACCGAAGCCTACCTCCTATGGCCCCTGGAAGTGGGGACAAAATTGTTATGGTTTGTGTAAAAGTATTCCTCCGCCAGCTCTCCCCTCCACCAGCTCTATCTTGCCTTCTTTTCTTCTTTTTCTTTTTTTATTCAAGTAAGGGATGAGTCAAAGAAATACTTTCCTTTCATTGTTTATAGCAGTAGAGTATGTTCACATGCCAGAAACCCCAGTAAACTTTATATTTGAGCAAGTGCCTGCCCTAGAACATTTCACTTGTCATTGAGAATGAGAATCGTATGCCTGAGATCAAAAGACTTTCTGATGATGTGACTTAGAACACGGAAACTTTCAGTGACAGAGGGAGAGGAAATAGCAGGAAGAAACACATTTGAAGATTTTTCCCTAAGAGACTTGGAGACTCATTAGCTACAAATAAAAAAGGAGAATGAATCCAGGCCGAGGCCTTACCTCTTTCAAAATAAATTAACTCCCAATAGATCACAGCTGTAAATGTAAAATGAGAAACTATAAAACTCTTCAGATATAACATAGGAGAAAATCTAGATGACGTTAGGTTTGGCAGCGATGTTTTACATAGGACATCAATGTCACTAAAGAACTGATACACGGGACTCCATTTAAAATTACAATTTCTGTTGTGCAAAACACTGTCAAGAGAATGAAAAGTCAAGCCACACGATGGAAGAAAATACCTGCAAAATATCCAGTGAAAAGCTGTTGTCCAAAATATACAAAAAGTTCTTAAAACTCAGCAATAGGAAAACAAACGATCTGATTTAAAAAATAAGCTAAAGTCCTTAATAGATATCTAATTAAATAAAGATACGCAGATGGCAAATAAGCATATGAAAAGATGCTTTCCTGATACATCATCAAGAAAATGCAAACTAAAACAATGGTTCTATACTGTGACTCATATCAGAATGGCCAGAATAGAAAAAGAAAGTCAAGGGTACAAATGATCATGCACCACACATTCTTAATTTAGGAAGTAAAAATAAGCCTTACTGCCAAGTGAAAGGAAACATTTTCTAATTTAGACAAGACAGCAAAATTGCATTCATGGGGACAGGGATAGTGGGAGCTCCACCTCCCAGGTTTCTCATGCAATAATATTGTGTGGTTGTCAATGGATGTTGTTTCACTGTGAGATTTGTTTTAGGGGAAAAACTTAAAACTGTTTTGCTAAAACTTGAAATACTTTTCTCTAAGGAACATTAGAATCTAGGTTTTAGATTTAGCCAAATGTCAAGAGAAAACTTAAGAACTGTTTACTGATATTACAGAATCAGCCGCAATGACAGGAAGCTTCAATCATAAGAACTTGGTTCTACTCATTATTGTAGCTTTAGAAATGATCACTGACATGATAATTTTTCTATATTACTCAACATCTGGCTTATAGGAAACATTATGGTCTGTCCGTTTTGCTAGCAGACATCCCATCAGTAATTTAAAACCAATGAAGGAGAAATTTTAAAATACCACAAGTGTTTTCCCTTCCTCAGTAAATGCCTCTCATAACTTATAAAATCACATTTTCATTTATGTTTTCTGTACCTTTTATAATAGATTGAGGTGAGGTATAATTATTTTACTGCAAAATGTATTTTTATAAGTCAATCTATGGGTGAATTCATGTGTCAAAGAGTTCTGTCTCAGGTAACTTTGATTACATTTTTGGAATTTATTACATTTCTCTTAGCTTAAACCCTAAGCCCTGGGCAATCATATATTTGAATATCAACCACTAAAGAAGTTTTAATGAAAAATATATCAAACTATATATATGTAAAGCCGTAAGTGACTTTGCTGATGGTGTCATTGGGTTAGTCTCTGCAGGTCCCCTCGCCCACCTTTAGTTTTGTTTTGGAGACCACTGGTGTGGTCTGAGATTCATTTATAGCTAAGGTCACCATATTATTCAGGGTTTTCCAGAGAAACAGAACAGTGAGGTAGGGTGGGGGGAGAGAGAGATAGATCGATAGATAGGTATTCATTTCAAGACTTGGTTCACAGGATCTCGGAGACCAAGAAGACCCTCAGCCTGCTTTCTGTAAATTGGAGAACCAGAAAAGCCCGTGTTGTAATTTCAATCTGAGCCTGAAGGCAGGAAGGCCTGCAAAGCAAGGGGCAAATGGTGTAAAACGCTGATTTGACTCTGAAAGTTCAAGAACCAGGAACACTGATGTCTGAGGGTAGGAGCATATAGATGTTCTAACTCAAACAGAGAGAAAATTAATCTTTCCTCCAACATTTTTTCCTACTGTTCAGGCCTTTAAAAAATTGGATTGGCCCTGCCCACTTTGGTGAGGGTAACCTTAAGTCAGTCTACTGATTCACATGTTAATCTCTTCTAGAAATACCCTCACAGACACACTCAGAAGTAGTGTTTTGTCAGTGTCTTAGTCCATTTGTATTGTTGAAAAGAAATAGCTGGTTAATTTTTTTTTTTTTTTTTTTTTTTTTTTGAGTCAGAGTCTTGTTCTTCAATCTGGCCAGAGTGCAGTGGTGTCGTCATAGCTCACAGCAACCTCTAACTCCTGGGACCAAGAAATCCTCCTGCCTCAGAATCCCAGGTATGCCACTGTGCCTAGCTAATTTTTCTATTTTTAGTAGAGACATGGGCTTGCTTTTGCTCAGGCTGGTCTTAAACTCCTGGCTTCAAGGGACCCTTCCACCTCAGCCTCCCAGAGTGCTAGGCTTACAGGCACAACCTGGGTAATTCATAGAGAAAAGAGGTTTGTGTGGCACATGGTTCTGCAGGCTATACAGCTGGGTGCAGACATGAGCTTGGATTCTTTCTGACGAGGGCCTCGTGCTGCTTCCACTCATGGCAAAAGGTGAAGGAGGGCTGGAGTGATCTCACCTGGGAGACCAGAAATAGAGAGAGGAACTACCAGGCTCTTTTCACTCTTACTTTCTTAAGAGTGAGAACTCCAGGAAGGAAGACCCTACCATGCATAAAGGATCCACTCCCGTGATCCAGATATATCACACTAGGTCCCAACTATAACACCAAGGATCAAATTTTAGCATAAAATCTGGGGGGGGGGGGCAGAAAAGGCGCAAATATCCAAACCATAGCAACCATTTGGATATCCTTAGCCCAGTCCCATTAATACATAAAATTAACCATCACTGTGACCACCTCATGGTCCCAGGAGTTTCAGTTTACATGCCGGTCTGGCCCTGTCTTGTTAGTGCTTTTTTGTTATACTCAGAAGTGTTCTGGTTTGTTTGGTAGGACATGTGGTCACTGTGTTGGCATCCGAGTAGGTGCATGTGAAATTCCTTGTTGAGTTTCCTTTCTTCCCAATTTGTGTGTCTCTCACGCTGCCTTCTCTGGAACATAATTTCTTTGAAATGGCTGCTCTGTTGTTTCCCTTTGTCAAGGTCTGGGGACCAGACCCACAGAAGTTGGAATTTCTCAGGCTTGAGAATTGAATGGAAACATTTTTACCCATGACAACTAGGGAGATGAAGTGTAGCTAGAATTGTACGAGAGAGGTAAGATGCAAGGGACCAACAGAGGAGTCTTTTCAGATAAGCAAAACCAAAACTCTACCTAAAGTTAGAGTCAAAAGACAAGATTTTGGTCCCAGAGATGAAAATAAATGCAAAGCATATGCAACTTTCCATTGGGTGGTCTAGAAACAAACAAACAAAATGCTGTGTTAGATGTGGTCTTTTTAAATGACCTTCTCAGTGTGTCACTCAGGGCTTCATTTTCACTTAAAAAACGGCATATTTGTCTTGTCTTTGTCTTAAAGGGATCATCTCCTGATACTACAATGCTTTGTTGTTTTTTTGTTTTTGTTGTTTTGAGACTGAGTCTCACTCTGTTACCCTGGGTAGAGTGCCTGGTGTCATCATAGCTCATAGCATCCTCAAATTCTTGGGCTTAAGTGATCCCCCTGCCTCAGCTTCCAGAGTAGCTGGGACTACAGGCTTGCACCACCATACCTGGCTAGTTTTTCCTATTATTAGTAGAGATGGTGTCTCATTCAAGCTTGGGCTGGTCTCAAACTCCTGCGCTCAAGCGATCCACACACCTCACCCTCCCAGGGTGCTTACAAAGCTTGTTTTAAAACTTAAAAATCCCTTCTTGCAAAACTTTCTTAGCAGTCTCACTTTCCAAATTCTTCTGTTGTACTTTCATTCAAGTTATAATTTATCACTTATGTTATATTGTTTTGTTATCCTTAGACAAAGAAAAGAATGTTGTTAGAACTAGGAGTTAAGAGTATCCTATCTTACAGAGCTTTCATTTTGGCATTGATCACATTGATCATCGAACAATAGGGATGATCATTTACCGAAGTCCAGCTAACTATGCCTGCCTTTCTCTCTTCATATTATATGTTTTTCCAACACTGGTTCTTCTTTAGGTTACTCAAGCACCTGGGACATGTACCCAGCAGAGAAGATGAGAGATTATACTAATTTATGTTCCCTAGGATGGTGTTTAAGAGTTTCCTTTTCTCTATATCAGCATTTCTCAACCTGTGTGTCACGATCCCTTTGGGGGTTGAATGATCCTTTCACAGGAGTTGCCTAAGACCATTGGAAAACACGTATTTCCGATAGTCTTAGGAACTAAGACACTGCTCCCCTATCTGTCTCCAGGCGGGTCTGCCCACATGCAGATACACATGGTGACATCATGGCACCAGCCCCATCACATACACCCTGTAAAAATACAGCAATGAAAATAACTTTATGGTTGGGGGTCACCACAACGTGAGGAACTGTATTAAAGGGTCGCAGCATTAGGAATGTTGAGAACCACTGCTCTATATCCTCATTGGCATCTGTTATTAATGCAGCATGTCCCAATAGTAGCTCCTAAAGTCACCATATAGGAGGAAAATGGGAAATTGTAGCCAAATGTACTTTTATTTACAAAATATTCATTGCAGAGGTGGCCAACACAGCAAAATTTTTGTAAAATTTTGTAATCCCTAAGCATAGGATGTCTTTTTATTATTTTCTGTTCTATTCAGTTTCTTTCATTGTTATTTTGTAGTTTACCTTGTGGAGTTCTTTTATCTCCTTGGTTAAATTTATTCCTCAGTATTTAATTTTTTGCAGTTATTATAAATAACTTATTGATTTTTTTCCTCATCTAATTCACTGTTGGAGTATAGATATGCTACTGAATTTGTATGTTGAATTTGTATCCTGCAATTTGGCTGAATTATTTATCAGATCTCAGACATTTTTCATGGAGTCTTTGGGTTTTTTAGACATAATACCATGTCATCTTCAAAGAGGGAAAAGTTTGACAGTCTGTTTTCCAATTTGGATACCTTTATTTTCTTTCTCTTGCCTTATTGTTCTGACCAGGATTTCCAGTCCTATGTTGAATAGGAGTGGTGAAAGTGTGCATTGTTTTTAGAGGAAATGATTTCAGCTTTTGCCCATTCAGTATGTACTATGTTAACTCTGGAATTGCCACACAATCATGGAAGTGCCCTTTATTGTATTGAAGCATATTATTTCTATATGTAGTTTATGGAGAGTTTTGTTTTTTTCTTCATGAAGCGATGTTAAATTTTATCAAATGGCTTTACTGAATCTATTGAGATGATCATATGATTTTTGTCCTTAATTGCATTTAAGTGATGAATCACATTTATTGATTTGTCTATGTTGAAATATCTTTGAATCTCTAGAATAGAACTAACTTGATCATGTATTATCTCTTTTAAGTGCTGATTAATTTGGTTTGCTATTATTTTGTTGAAGATTTTTGTATCTTTGTTCATCAGGGAACATTGGCTTATAGCTTTATT
The DNA here is from genome assembly GCA_963574355.1 of Loris lydekkerianus. Classification (NCBI taxonomy): domain Eukaryota; kingdom Metazoa; phylum Chordata; class Mammalia; order Primates; family Lorisidae; genus Loris; species Loris lydekkerianus. The sequence continues at coordinate 4,862 of CAUYPK010053026.1, read as the reverse complement.
TTTTGGTTATGTTTTTGTCTTGTTTTTATATGAAAGTAATGCTTACTTCATAGAATGAATTTGAAAGAATTTTCCCCAATTTGATTTTCAAGACTTTCAGAAATTGGTATTAGTTTTTTGCTTTGTTTTATTTTGTTTTGTTTTTAAGTTTTGATACAATTCAGCAGAGAAGGCATCCAGTCCTGGCCTTTTCTTTAACGGGAGACTTTCTTATTATGGATTCAATCTTGTTAATCATAATTGGTCTGTTCAAACGTTCTAATTTCTTCCTGATTCAATCTTACTAGGTTGTATGTGTTCAGGAATTTATCTAATTCTTCCAGATTTTCCAGTTTGTCATTGTATAGTTGTTCCTAATAGTCTCTGATGATCTTTTATATTCCTGTGGTATCTGTTGTGATATCTCCTGAGTTAGTTTTAATCTGTTCATTTGGGTCAGACCTCTTCCTTGGTTTGTCTAGCCAAAGACTAGTTGATTTTATCTTTCTGATGAACCAACTTTTTGTTTTTTACTCATTTGTTTCATTTTTAGTCTACATTTTAATTTTGCCATTTTGTTATTTCTGTCTATTAATTTTTGGTTTATTTGATCTTGTTTTTCTAGGTCCTCAAGGTACATGTTTAGATTGTTTGGAATCATCTACTTCTTTGATATAGGCATTTATTGCTATAAACTTTCCTCAAAGCATTGATTTATTTTTTTTCTGTGTCCTGATGGTTTTGGAATGATGTGTTTCGATTTTCATTTGTTTAAATGAAAGTCATTTTTCTCTTCTTAATTACTTGACTCAGTGGTTATTCAGGACAATATGTTTTAATTTGCTTGTATTTGTGTAGTTTGCTTAGGTGTTCTTGTTATTCATTTCTAGTTTTAGTCTATTGTGGTCTAAGAACACACCTGATATACTTTTGATTTTTTTAATTTGTTGAGATTTGTTTTCTATTATATTATATGTGTATTATGAAGACTATTCCATGTATCGATGAAAACAACATATATTCTGTAGGGTATGGATAAAATGTTTTGTAAATTTCTATTAGGATCCTTAATCCTTGACCAGAGCCATCAGGATTTTAAACAGTATTTGTCCTATTACCAAGGCAACCAAATTGGCATTTGCCAAAAGACTGCAGAGAAGGCAAATGGAAATTTAATATTTTCATTTATTCATTACCTTGTCCCACATTTTTCTCTGCAGTAAATTATACATGTACAGTCCTAGAAGATAAAAAGAATTGATTTACTTAATAAAAGGTATAAATTCTTGAAGAGAAGAGTTTATTTGCTTAAAGGTAGAGGATGTGATTACTGACATGTTCTGGGAAAAAAATGGCATACTTTTTATATGAGGTTAGAAAATTCAGTTCATGGGCAGCGCCTGTGGCTCAAAGGAGTAGGGTGCTGCCCCCATTTGCTGGAAGTGGCAGGTTCAAACCCAGCCCTGGCCAAAAACTGCAAAAAGAAAAAAAAAAAAAAAGAAAAAATTAAGTTCATGAACTCACCCTAGAAAAAAGTGCTACATACCTCACTGCTGAATATTACTATGCTTACGTTCAAGGTACTCCCCTTGGGGAGCTATGAACCAATACCAGTGCCCAGTTCACTGTTTAAAGCAATTTTAGAACTCTTTTTCTGGAATGGTCATCATGAACTTAATTGTCAGACCTTATATTGCAATATTATTACTATTATGACATCACAATAATAATAGTAATACAATAATATTGTATTATGATATTATTACTATTACAATATTGTTAATAGTAATTCAAGGTCTGACATTAAGTTTGTGAACTCATCCTAGAAAAAGTGCTATACCTCATTGCCGAATAGCACTATGCTCACAGATGGCCAAGCCGCATACTTCACAGGTGACCATAATAAACTTAAATGCTCAAATTTTATTTTCAGTGAGTCATTAAATAATATAGCTTTATCTCAGTCTTTTATGGTATTCTATAGGTAAAAATTTGGGGGTGATTATTATAGGTTTGAAAAGAATCTTCAAAAGTCATTTAAAGTCTTTTACACTTTCACTCTTCATTTAATTAGGACAACAGGCACTGTCTGAAACCATTCCCCAGAGAAGAGATTCTCTCTCTTCCAGTAATACATCAATAAATGAGCAGTTTTCCTATACAACTTCTTGTATCTTTTGTAGGGTTATAATATGAATATGTTGAAAAATTTTCAGAATAATATACAGAGAACACTGTTTAAGGGAAGTCACTCAGTGAGGACTTGATAAAAGGAAGTAATAAACTTATTTGGCAGTTTTACTCATTTGTTTAATAATTTTAACTGGTCTTTAGTTTGGATTTCAATGAAGAAATAATGGATCTTCAAAATTAATCCTTTCCCCCCAATGCTCATGAACTTCTTTTTAATAGAAGTGGGATGACTATGTCCTATTATGAATACTAATTTCAATATTTACTTATGAAATATTCATTTCACATAGAAAGTTAATTATTATTATGTGCTTAGTTAAAATTGAAAGTAAAAATAATTTTCTCAACCTTTGTTAAAACCAGATGACTAAGTTAAAGTTAATTGGTTAATGCAGTATTTTTTTGAAAATTACTATTACAAAATAAGTCCCTAAGAAAATAATTAGGTCTAATGCCCAATAGAAAAAATAAAAAAAGAGATCTTAAAATTTATTATCTGAATGTAGTATTTACTGAAATGTAACCATTAGAAAAAATCAGAAGAGTTATTTTCATTTTATCTAAAACTAATTTGCCTTCATTTCATTTTGATGTTTATTGAATATGGAACAGTATTATCAGTCATTTTATGGATGAAAGAGCCATATCTATAAATATGGAATAAATATTTACAGTATAAAAGTTTTTATCTGTCTAGCTAAGTGAAACTTTCATGTAGGGTAATTTTGTGTTAATATAATTCTAGAAGAATAGGGGACATATCTGCCTCAATTTACACATCTTGCTTCTGAGAATTTATTGCAGGAATTGTTAACAAGATGAAGCTGATATCTACATTTTATGAGCCAATGATTTTATAGCAGAGTCACAGGATGTTAATTAGAATTTGCATTCTGGATGTTGGAGTAACACTTTGAATTATGTGGTGTTATTACACATGTTTTGTATCTATTAGAATTTTAGCCTCAGTAACTTTACCTCAAGAACACATAAATTGAATTGGTAATGCCATACATATGTTTAATTATCTTATGTAAATGCATTTTTATAATTTTTATGAATTGAATTATTTGGGTTATGTAGAAGTCATGAAAGGCTATGTTTGTCTAATTATAGAGAACATATTTAAAGATATGAAGCAAACAGTCAGGGTAAAAATAATTAAAATGTGTTTTCAGTGAGATCCTTTAGGAATGGGAATGATGCTGTATAATATATTGTTATAAAACTATTCAAAAAGAAAGAAAAGTAAGTTTGAATTTTAAATAACTGTTTTGTCAAGATGATTAGGGTATATTTAAAGCTACATATACCCTAAGTATGTAAAGGCCAAATCTTTATTTGACCAGGTAAAAATTCATATGTTGAGAGAACATTCTAATCCAAACTCATGAGGAACTCGCAGACTTCACCTTCATTGCTTATACAGTTCGTATTAGTTTCTTAGATTTGCTTTAACAAAGTATCACAGCTGTGTGAATTAAAACAACACGGATTTATTTTCTCACAGTTCTGGAAGCTAGACATCTAAGATACAGAGGTCTGCTGAGCTGATTCTTTCTGAAGTCTCTAAGCGAGAAAATGTTGTATGCCTCTCTGCTGGCTTCTGCTGATGGCTGGCTTTGTTTGTGACCTGGGTTTGTAGATGCAGCAGTATAGTCTGCCTCTGTATCCACAAGGCATTCTCTGCCTTCACACAAGGGCTCCATATGACTGGAAAACACACCTATCCCATGCTGACGGACTCGCCTAAATTTATGATTAAACGAAGAGGCTGTTAGTGCTGCTGCCCACCAATCCTACCACTTTTCCCTGATCAATCCTTTTGCCACTATCCTAGGCAATTAGCTAATATATATTTTCTCTTTCCTCAATTCTGCAACCCCACTTTTACCTCTTCACTCTCAGTTAATAGCTTTGTCATTGTACTGTGAAAAAAAAAAAAAAAAAAAAAGGAAGAAAAAACCTTTCATTTGTCCATAAAACTTCCTGGATTTACATATATTCACACTCAAAAGCTCTGCCCTGAGTCTTTTCACTGGGGAAGAACTGAGGCTGATTCCTTCTCTGTGCACTTGTGGCAATTGGCTCTAACCTACATTGCTCCCACAGCACTCTCCCTTCTTGCTTCTCATTTTTTTCTCTACCCTGTCATATATTTCCAGTGACATATTTATAAATCATGCTGATAAACACTTAAAACCCCTCTCTATCTTGATGTCGTATCTTACCATATCTACCTTTTTCATTTCTCATGCAAATTAAAAACACTGTGAAAAGTTACCCATACTTGTTGCTTCCACTCTCCCATTCTCTTTTAAACCTTTTCCTTTTGGAATTTTATCTCAATTATTCCAATGAAACATCTGTTGCCAAGTTTATCAATTTCCTCTATGTTATAAACCTAGTGATCATTTCTCAGAACATATCTTAGTTACCTCTGAGCCTTTGAATCAGCTGATCACACCTTTCTCCTTGAACCTTCCTTTAGTCAGATTCAGCAGCCTTTGACTGGGCTGATCACACCTTTCTCCTTTTTTTTTTTTCTTTTTATTTATTTATTTATTTATTTTTTTATTGTGGAGAAGGGGCAGGGAAAGAAGGTGGGGGAAGAGGTGAGTGACAGGGTCGGGCCAGTGGCATGGTACCACATTGGCTGTATCTAGGTAGAGGCAGTTTCAGGCCGGGCC